>JAVHYY010000358.1:0-107500 GCA_035221665.1 Okamejei kenojei | reverse complement strand
TACTATAGTAAATAATATATGTACTGTTATTATTTTTTTTATAATAAACAAATTTAAAAAAAATAAAAAAAATAAAATAAAAATACTCATCAAAAAACATTGAAATCATACTACTACAATGCACTAAAACATGATTTTAATACATCAAATTTCAAAATGTTCCTACCCCGGGAGGGGGTACACCCTTCTTCCACACCCTCTCCCACCCTCTTGCTCCACTCCCTCACCGGGTACCTCTAAGGCTAGTGAAAGTGATCGCTCAGCCTCCCCACTTTCGAAAACGCTCTGCAGCCTCTGGTTCAGATGGAGAACACTGCCAGACATGAGCAGGGAACTGAGGCCAGTTGTCCATGATGTCTGGATCCCAATGCTCAGAGCTTAATGTTTCGGAGTTGGCTAATGTTATTAATTGTAATTAGCCTGATTTGTAATTAGTTGACAA
This sequence comes from Okamejei kenojei, assembly GCA_035221665.1. Lineage (NCBI taxonomy): Eukaryota > Metazoa > Chordata > Chondrichthyes > Rajiformes > Rajidae > Okamejei > Okamejei kenojei. Next base: position 107,058 of record JAVHYY010000358.1, on the reverse strand, counting down.
AACCTTAATTTATTAATCCGGAATTTCTAGGGGATGGGATAAGTGTAATATTAAATGCATGCAAGGTGTCAGGCTGTCTGTCACAACATACAGCCCTGATAACCCATTATTTCCTTCAGTTAAATATTGGAAGGTAGCACTATTGTCATTTGCCACTCAATTATTATGTTTGTTTACCTCACTGACTATTTCTAACTCCCACCCCCCCCACAATTAAGGTTTGACAAGTTGAAATGTCCCAATCTCGTTGTTTTATTAATTGAATACGTAGATGAACATCCTCAAGAATTTAATCCTTGTTCAAAGAAAGGGCATATTTTAAAGGAGTGACAGAGACTTGCAGTGGAATGTGAGGAGATTATTATTTGTCTTTAGTTTTAGCTTGAACCAGGACATCTGAAGATTCAAAGTCTAATATATGAATTGTGCTGATACTGACCCCAACCAACCACGTAAAATCCATTCTGGAGGTTTTACTTTTATGATGCCATTTTAACTTCACTTGGATTTTAATCACTTCAAAGTAAAAATAATTGGGAATGGGGAGCATTGGAACAAAAATTTGCCCTCGGTACATATTAACTGTAATGTAATAATGTATGCATGTTGGTAGGTGCAATCAAAAACAAAGATCTTTTATCATTGTGGTGTTATGAATACCACAGAAAATATTAGTACTCTCAAGATCACAGTTAATAGAATAATATTGCTTAAATATATAGTTATTGGACTTTGCATTTCGGATAAGTCCCAGCTGAGAGGAAGACAGCAAAATACTGAAAAAGTTGAGGGTGAAAATGACTTCAGGCCAGTTTGTTACGAAAAGGAAAGAAATTGTATCAGAATACTTATATAGCTGATATAGCATTAATTTTATGGATGGGAATTGTGTTCAACCAATTGATGACTTCTTTGACAAATTAACTGGCATGTTAGAGAGAGTTAGATAGAGCTCTAGGGGCTAGTGGAGTCAAGGGATATGGGGAGAAGGCAAGCACGGGTTAATGATATGGGACGATCAGCCATGATCACAATCAATGGCGATGCTGGCTCGAAGGGCCGAATGGCCTCCTCCTGCACCTATTTTCTATGTTTCTATGTTAGATAAAAAGGAAGCCAATGAATGTAGCAAATTTTGTTATCCATAATTTGGTCTGTGAAGTGCCCCTTTAAGGATTACACCATTAGATAAGCACCTGTGGACTTGAACGTAATAGGTTAAGTCCAGGGGGTCAGATATGGGGCTTTATGTGAGGGCCAGATATATTGTCAGTGCAAAGGGGCTAGGAGCAAGGCCAAGTTTGCATTCATAGTCCAGGTCTGGAATAATACTAGGTGTGCAGTCAAAGCTGGGACCAAGGGTGTGTTCAGCACTGGGAACCTAAGCAGGTAAGCAGCTATGATCAGGGTAGAATAGGAGGACAGGTGTAAGGCTGGACTCAGGGACAGGAATGAGAGAAGGTATGCAACTGGAGTCAGGGCCAGGAGTAGTACCAGGTGTTCAGTGTGACCCAAGTTGGTCAACATGGGCCAAGTGCTTGATTCTGTATTTATACCTACAATATTCTGTTGTGCTGCAGCAAGCAAGACCTGGGTGTCCTTGTATAGTCACTGAAAGTTGGCGTGCAGGTACAGCAGGCAGTGAAGAAAGCTAATGGAATGTTGGCCTTCATAACAAGAGGATTTCAGTATAGGAGTAGAGAGGTTCTTCTGCAGTTGTACAGGGCTCTGGTAAGACCACACCTGGAGTATTGTGCACAGTTTTGCTCTCGTACTTTGAGGAAGGACATCCTTGTGATTGAGGCAGTGCAGCGTAGGTTCATGAGATTGATCCCTGGGATGGCGGGACTGTCATATGAGGAAAGATTGAAAAGACTGGGCTTCTATTCTCTGGTGTTTAGAAGGATGAGGTGGTAGATCTGATAGAAGCGTATAAATTTATAAAAGTACTGGACATGCTAGATGCAGGAAAAATGTTCCCAATGTTGTGTGAGTCCAGAATCAGGGGCCACAGTCTTAGAATAAAGGGGAGGCCATTTAAGACTGAGGTGAGAAAAAACATTTTCACCCAGAAAGTTGTGAATTTGCAGAATTCCCTGCCACAGAGGGCAGTGGAGGCCAAATCACTAGATGGATTTAATGAGAGTTAGGTAGAGCTCTCGGGGCTAGTTGAATTAATGGATATTGGGAGCTGGCAGGCACGGGTTATTGAATGGGGATGATCAGCCATGATCACAATGTATGGCGGTGCTGGCTTGAAGGGCCGAATGGCCTCCTCCTGCACCTATTTTCCATTTTTATATGTTGACTCTGTGACACTGTGACTATGGAAAGAAACATAGACAATAGCTGCAGGAGTAGGCCATTCGGCCCTTAGAGCCAGCACCGCCATTCAATGTGATCACGGCTGATCATCCACAATCAGTAATTCGTTCCTGCCTTCTCCCCATATCCCTTGATTCCCTTAGCCCCCAGAGCTAAATCTAAATAAGTTAGATGGATCTACGTTTATGGCTACGATTCTGTGACTCTATGACTATGTTGAGAGAATTGAGGGGTTGGGCTTGTATGCACTGGAATTTAGAAGGATGAGAGGGTATCTTCTTGAAACATATAAGATTGTTACTGTGTAGGGTCTCTGTGACTCTGTGACTGTGACTCTGTATCTCTGTGTCTCTGTGTATCCCTGTGTCTCTGTGACTTTGACTGTGAATTTGTGTCTGTCTCTCTGTGTCTGTCTCCTATCTGTCTCTCTCTCTCTCTCTCTCTCTGTCTCTCTCTCGACTCTCTCTCTCTCTGTCTCTCTGTCTCCCTGTGTCTCTATATATATTAAATAATATATTACTAACTCTGTCTATTTTTTGGCTCACTCTGCGCCACCACTGTCTTTTTCCCATCGACGAAAATTTCTGGAGGTTTTACTTTTATGAATGCCATTTTTAACTTCACTTGGATTTCAATCACTTCAATGTAAAAATAAATGGGAATGGGGATCATTGGAACAAAAATTAGCCCTCGGTACATATTAACTGTAATGTAATAATGTATGCATGTTGGTAGGTGCAATCAAAAACAAAGATCTTTTTATCATTTTTGTGTTATGAATACCACAGAAAATATTAGTACTCTCAAGATCACAGTTAATAGAATAATACTGCTTAAATATATAGTTATTGGACTTTGCATTTTGGATGTCCCAGCTGAGAGGAAGACAGCAAAATACTGAAAAAGTTGGGGGTGAAAATGACTTCAGGCCAGTTTGTTACGAAAAGGAAAGAAATTGTATCAGAATACTTATATAGCTGAGTGAGTTTAATTTTATGGATGGGAATTGTGTTCAACCAATTGATGACTTCTTTGACAAAGTAACTGGCATGTTAGAGAGAGTTAGATAGCGCTCTAGGGGCTAGTGGAGTCAAGGGATATGGGGAGAAGGCAGGCACGGGTTAATGATAGGGACGATCAGCCATGATCACAATGAATGGCGGTGCTGGCTTGAAGGGCTGAATGGCCTCCTCCTGCACCTATTTTCTATGTTTCTATGTTAGATAACAAGGAAGCCAATGAATGTAGCAAATTGTGTTATCCATAATTTGGTCTGTGAAGTGCCCCTTTAAGGATTACACCATTAGATAAGCACCTGTGGACTTGAACGTAATAGGTTAAGTCCAGGGGGTAAGATATGGGGCTTTATGTGTGGGCCAGATATATTGTCAGTGCAAAGGGGCTAGGAGCAAGGCCAAGTTTGCATTCATAGTCCAGGTCTGGAATAATACTAGGTGTGCAGTCAAAGCTGGGACCAAGGGTGTGTTCAGCACTGGGAACCTAAGCAGGTAAGCAGCAATGATCAGGGTAGAATAGGAGGACAGGTGTAAGGCTGGACTCAGGGACAGGAATGAGAGAAGGTATGCAACTGGAGTCAGGGCCAGGAGTAGTACCAGGTGTTCAGTGAGACCCAGGTTGGTCAACATGGGCCAAGTGCTTGATTCTGTATTTATACCTACAATATTCTGTTGTGCTGCAGCAAGCAAGACCTGGGTGTCCTTGTAATAGTCACTGAAAGTTGGCGTGCAGGTACAGCAGGCAGTGAAGAAAGCTAATGGAATGTTGGCCTTCATAACAAGAGGATTTCAGTATAGGAGCAGAGAGGTTCTTCTGCAGTTGTACAGGGCTCTGGTAAGACCACACTTGGAGTATTGTGCACAGTTTTGCTCTCGTAATTTGAGGAAGGACATCCTTGTGATTGAGGCAGTGCAGCGTAGGTTCATGAGATTGATCCCTGGGATGGCGGGACTGTCATATGAGGAAAGATTGAAAAGACTGGGCTTCTATTCTCTGGTGTTTAGAAGGATGAGGGGGTGGATCTGATAGAAACGTATAAATTTATAAAAGTACTGGACAAACTAGATGCAGGAAAAATGTTCCCAATGTTGGGCGAGTCCAGAATCAAGGGCCACAGTCTTAGAATAAAGGGGAGGCCATTTAAGACTGAGGTGAGAAAAAACATTTTCACCCAGAGAGTTGTGAATTTGCAGAATTCCCTGCCACAGAGGGCAGTGGAGGCCAAATCACTAGATGGATTTAATGAGAGTTAGGTAGAGCTCTCGGGGCTAGTTGAATTGAGGGATATGGGGAGCTGGCAGGCACGGGTTATTGAATGGGAATGATCAGCCATGATCACAATGTATGGCGGTGCTGGCTTGAAGGGCCGAATGGCCTCCTCCTGCACCTATTTTCCATGTTTGTATGTTGACTCTGTGACTCTGTGGCGCTGTGACTATGGAAAGAAACATAGACAATAGCTGCAGGAGTAGGCCATTCGGCCCTTAGAGCCAGCACCGCCATTCAATGTGATCACGGCTGATCATCCACAATCAGTAATTCGTTCCTGCCTTCTCCCCATATCCCTTGATTCCCTTAGCCCCCAGAGCTAAATCTAAATAAGTTAGATGGATCTACGTTTATGGCTATGATTCTGTGACCCTATGACTATGTTGAGAGAATTGAGGGGTTGGGCTTGTATGCACTGGAATTTAGAAGGATGAGAGGGGATCTTCTTGAAACATATAAGATTGTTAAGGGACTCCATGACTCTGTGACTGTGTATCTCTGTGTCTCTGTGTCTCTGTGTATCTCTGTGTCTCTGTGTATCTCTGTGTCTTTGTGACACTGTGACTCTGTGAATGTCACTCTGTGAATTTGTGACTCTGTCTCTCTGTATCTGTCTCTCTGTCTCTCTGTATCTCTGTGACTGTATCTTTGTGTCTCTGTGTATCTCTGTGTCTCTGTGACTTTGACTCCGTGAATTTGTGTCTGTCTCTGTCTCTCTGTGTCTGTCTCCCTGTCTCTCTCTCTCGCTCACTGTCTGTCTCTGTCTCTCTGACTCTCTCTCTCCGTATCTGTCTCTCTGTCTCTCTGTCTCCCTGTGTCTCTATAATATATATAAAATTACCTCTGTCACACACACACACACACACACACAATTTGGCTCACTGTGATTTAGAGTGCGCTACCACCTACGGCCGTCATTCTTGCCAACTCGCTCAGACCCCCCACCCCCCCCCGGCCCCCCCCCGGACCAGACACTTCGGTACATATTAACTGTAATGTATGCATGTTGGTAGGTGCAACAAAACAAAGATCATCATTGTTGTGTTATGAATACCACAGGAAATATTAGTACTCTCAAGATCACAGTTAATAGAATAATACTGTGGACTTTGCATTTCAGAAAAGTCGCAGCTGAGGGAAGACAGCAAAATACTGAAAATATTGGGGGTGAAAATGACTTCTGGCCTACGAAAGGAAAGAAAATTGTATCAGAATACTTATATAGCTGAGTGAGTTTAATTTTATGGATGGGAAATGTCAACCAATTGATGACTTCTTTGACAAAGTAACTGCAGCTCTAGGGGCTAGTGGAGTCAAGGGATATGGGGAGAAGGCAGGCACGGGTTAATGATAGGGACGATCACATGATCACAATGAATGCGGTGCTGGCTTGAAGGGGAACACCTATTTTCTATGTTTCACACTAGCAAATTGTGTATCCATAATTGGTCTGTGAAGTGCCCCACACCATTAGATAAGCACTGTGGACTCCAGGGGGTAGATATGGGCTTTACAGATATATTGTCAGTGCCTCAAGTTTGCATTCATAGTCCAGGTCTGAATAATACTAGGTGTGCAGTCAAAGCTGGGACCAAGGGTGTGTTCAGCACTGGGAACCTTAAGCAGCTATGATCACCTGGAGTCAGGAGTAGTACCGTGTTCAGTGAGACCCAGGTGGTCAACTGGGCCAAGTGCTTGATTCTGTATTTATACCTACAATATTCTGTTGTGCTGCAGCAAGCAAGACCTGGGTGTCCTTGTATAGGTCACTGAAAGTTGGGCGTGCAGGTACAGCAGGCAGTGAAGAAAGCTGGCCTTCTCAAGAGGATTTCAGTATAGGATAAGAGGTTCTTCTCAGTTGTACAGGGCTCTGGTAAAGAACACAACCTGGAGTATTGTGCACAGTTTTGCTCCATCCTTGTGATTGAGCAGTGCAGCGTAGGTTCAATGAGATTGATCCCTGGGATGGCCCCTTCTATTCTCCTGATAGAAACTAAAAGTACCTAGATGCAGGAAAAATGTTCCCCCATATTTAAGACTGAGGTGAGAAAAAAAAATTTCACCCAGAGAGTTGTGATTTGCAATTCCCTGCCACAGAGGAGGCCAAATCACTAATGGATTTAGTGAGAGTTAGGTTTTAGCTGGCAGGCACGGGTTATTGATGGGAATGGGGATGATCAGCCATGATCACAATGTATGGCGGTGCTGGCTTGAAGGGCGAAATGACTCTGTGATGACTATGGAAACAAACATAGACAATAGCTGCAGGAGTAGGCCATTCGGCCCTTCCATTCATCACGGCTGATCATCCACAATCAGTAATCCGTTCCTGCCTTCTCCCCATATCCCTTGATTCCCTTAGCCCCCAGAGCTAAATCTAAATAAGTTAGATGGAAATTTCTGTGTGACTCTATGACAGGGGTTGGGCTTGTATGCACTGGAATTTTGGGATCTTCACACATGTGCTGTGTCTCTGTGGTGACACTGTGACGCACTCTGTAACTCGTAATCATCACTTTTTTTATTGTAATTAGTTATAATGTACGCATGTTGGTAGGTGCAATCAAAAACAAAGATCTTTTTATCATTGTTGTGTTATGAATACCACAGGAAATATTAGTACTCTCAAGATCACAGTTAATAGAATAATACTGCTTAAATATATAATTATTGGACTTTGCATTTCAGAAAAGTCGCAGCTGAGAGGAAGACAGCAAAATACTGAAAATATTGGGGGTGAAAATGACTTCTGGCCAGTTTGTTACGAAAAGGAAAGAAATTGTATCAGAATACTTATATAGCTGAGTGAGTTTAATTTTATGGATGGGAATTGTGTTCAACCAATTGATGACTTCTTTGACAAAGTAACTGGCATGTTAGAGAGAGTTAGATAGAGCTCTAGGGGCTAGTGGAGTCAAGGGATATGGGGAGAAGGCAGGCACGGGTTAATGATAGGGAACGATCAGCCATGATCACAATGAATGGCGGTGCTGGCTCGAAGGGCCGAATGGCCTCCTCCTGCACCTATTTTCTATGTTTCTATGTTAGATAACAAGGAAGCCAATGAATGTAGCAAATTTTGTTATCCATAATTTGGTCTGTGAAGTGCCCCTTTGCATTAGATAAGCACCTGTGGACTTGAACGTACTAGGTTAAGTCCAGGGGGTCAGATATGGGGCTTTATGTGTCGGCCAGATATATTGTCAGTGCAAAGGGGCTAGGAGCAAGGCCAAGTTTGCATCCATAGTCCAGTTCTGGAATAATACTAGGTGTGCAGTCAAAGCTGGGACCTGGGGTGTGTTCAGCACTGGGAACCTAAGCAGGTAAGCAGCTATGATCAGGGTAGAATAGGAGGACAGGTGTAAGGCTGGACTCAGGGACAGGAATGAGAGAAGGTATGCAACTGGAGTCGGGGCCAGGAGTAGTACCAGGTGTTCAGTGAGACCCAGGTGGTCAACATGGGCCAAGTGCTTGATTATAATCTGATTTCCATACATGAATACTGTGAGATATGCGATGTGCTCACAATCACTACGCAAAGACTAAATCATGGAAGCAAGAGATTCTTTATTTTCGAGTCTGCAGAATTGGGTGCCTCTCCAAGTTGAGACACACCGAAGTCAGAAGGGTAAACCCCCTTTATACACACAAATCTACATCCAACCTCCCCTCCTTTGACCCGCTCCAATCAGACACTGAGGTGGACAACCTGTAGGTACTTCCCCCCCCCAGTACCTCCCACATCATACATCGCATGTCCATCGTAATGAGCAGCTTCTTGACCAGAGATGTGTTGTAATATTCATTTATTTTATTAAGCATGCTCAGTTGTTCATGACCTACCCTAGTTTTACTCAACTCCAAGTGAACTCTCTCAGTTCTCCTATATCAGCACTAAAGCTAAACTATAGTGACAAGGGTCCCATCTATCACTCCATTCTACTGATAGGGATCTATCTACGTCACTCCCTTCTACCGCTATACAATGCTATTACTTCTTACTCAAGGATGGGTCTGGTAACTTTTATACACAGCTGTGTCAGAACCCTCTCCCTGGCCCCTATCGGTTTGAATCCTCTTTAAAGCCCCTTACAATAGTGGGGTTTAATCACTTTATCCCTCACAATCCTCCCTTTTTCTTTTGCTACGCATCTATTGATTAAACCTCAATTTCAAGTTCCCTCAATTCGAATTGATGTAACATTGTCCTAACCTCCTTTTCCTGCAGATCATGGACCTTTCCTGGCCGCATTATCATTATTTTCTGTACTTCCCCTTTCTCTCCCATAGGCATGACTACAGCCTGCATCTGACTTATACTCCTTGTAATAAGTTCCCTAAAACAAGGGATGCAACAGGGGATAAAGATCAGTCCAGCCCCTGCACATAGAAACACGAGTCCCGCTGTTCTCCACCATGTTCCTCCGAGGATGAAATCCCACCATCGGGTTCCCATAATCGAATTCCACTTTTGTATTGTAACATGTGCCAACTTACGGATTCCTTCTGATATGTCCATCACTGCCTGTTCATTGTCATCGATGTTTAAACAGCAATTAGAGAGGTCGAATTTCCCGCGTACCCCTCCTTCTTCTGCCAGGAGGTAATCTAGGGCCAACCGGTTCTGGTATATTGCTGCTCTCATCTGTGTCTGCTGCTTTGCCAGCATCTCCAGTGTCCCCGCAGTTTGGTTGGTAATTACTTCCAATAATGCCTGAAGTCATGATCTGGTTAAACATGTATACCGGGGTTCGGAAGCCCCAGGATCCATCCTGTGCCCAAGTGGCTGGTCCATAGTATGAAATGATTCTTGCGGGTGGCCATTCATCATCTTCCCATTCCCCAATGTCTATTTTCCTCTTCTTCCGATATAGGTCGTCAAATACAGGTGTTCCTAGCGACCGCCCTTCTTCGGTGTTTAACAGGAAAAATCCCGGTTGTACCAGTCCAATAGAGCAAGTCCCGCTCCAATTTGTTGGTAACACCGAGTATGCCTTGTGTCCGCATATCCATAACAGTCCTTCAGGGGCCAGTCCACTAGAGGTAACCTTGTTCCATATATCTTGCAACACCGGGATTCCTTGATAAGGGTTGTTCCCGGTGCAGTTCCATAGTCCAGTCGATTCCATTCCATCGGTCTTCATCCAGATAGTGCAGTTTCTCCTGTCTTTCTTAGTTGGATACCATTTATGCTCCTCTGACCACCACACTCGGGACTGATTTGGCCACTGCGTGACGATGCGCTGGCAGGGGCTGCTGCCTACTAGGACAGCATCCTTTGCCCAGGGCCTAGCGATACACTCAGTCCCAACCGGAGCGTCTGTCAGGACTCATGCCTCGGTCTTGTCCAACTGTCAGGTTCCACTCCATCAGGTCCCATACTTCAACAATGGATCCTCTCCACGGCCAATGTAAGCTCATCAGTGGTCCGCCACAGACCCAACAGTTAGTCACATTCAGGATTCCAGCTATCCGGAGGGCCAAGTCCACAAACAGGTTTTTTCCTCCTTCAGGGATCTCAATCTGCTTCTTTATTTCTTCGTACAGTGTCTGGTGCAATTGAGGCTGAGTAGGTGGGGGAGGGGAAGGCTTGGTGACCACTACTTTCGTTAACGTTGTTATTACTTCCTCCTTTATTTTATCTAATGTCCATCTGAAGACCTGGAAAGGGAGACCTAATTGCCCTGTCCTAGTCATACAAACCCATCTCTCCCCTTTTGGGCAGGTAACGTACCCAAACCTCCCTACATATCCTCTATTCTCTACCCTATAATACTTCTTTCCCCCGTCCTCACAAATAGTTCTAGTCCTCAGGTTATAGCAAGCATCGTTCACATGGGAATAATAAGTAAATGATCTGGTTGTCCACCCTCCGTATCTGATAGGATGATAACATTTATCACAGTTATTAACACTGTTTACCATAATTACATGCAGAGCAAACAATACCACAAATGCTCCTTTCATACTGCTGGTTATACATTTAATTTTTTTCTTCTAAAAGTTAATGTTAGGGACTTATTTCCTGGCTTCACCATCCACTGTTCCTCTTTATCAGGAGCGGGTGGATCAATGAGTCCTTTAACCCGGGTCGCGTGGGTCCACCCTTTTTCTTTTGTTCGTACTGCTGTCTCGGTTGTCAGTAATACTAGGTATGGGCCGGTCCACCAGGGCTGGAGTTTCTCCTCCTTCCAATTCTTGACCATTACCTCTTCTTAATGTTCTTACCATAGCTATGTTCACCATTATCTTAATATTATTATTATTTCCTGATTATCGTACCTGTTCACATCCCCAAAACCTTATCCATTACCTATCTCCTTACTAGCCTTCCTTGACCTCTTCCTTGAGATCCCTCCCTCCCTTGGGGACCCAAGTCCTGTCTGGACTTATATCCAGATTTATTTCGCTCCTGATAGGGAATTTGAGGATACATTTATTATTGGCATGGAATCTCTGGCCCCTGTTTGGCTCTGTCATAGGACTCACTGTGTGTCGGTGCATCACTTATTTCAGACTTTTCAACCAGGTCTGTTGTTACTGACAACATTGTCTTTCCTTTTTCACGCTCTTTCTTTTTGAGCTCTTCAAGTTACATTTGCATCATTTTCCTCTGCACCTCTTCCTGCTGGTCTGCAAGTCTTTTTCCTATCTTTGCGATATTTCTCAACCTCATTGACCAAATGATCACTGAATCAGGGGTGGGAAATAGATGACAATCCCACCACCTCCTCCAATCTAGACTTGACTTTAGGAGGAATGACATCCACCACAGTGGTTCAAAATATAGTGTTCATTAACTGGTTGCCTTCTATTTTTGTTCAGTTTCCAGTCTCCACCTTTTCAGCTTGTTCTCCAGATAGGCTGCTGGATTTTTGTCTGAGGGCCTGCCATACCCTCTGCCTGACTGTGTCAAACAGCATGCCATTGTTTATTGCATTGTTCACAGCATTTTTATACCAGCCATCTTCAGGTGTTCTGTCAGTTTAGTGGTTCCTATCACTTTCACCAACAGTGCCTTCAAATCTGCCATAGCCAATAATTGTCCCCCAAAGCCATAATCCATTTCCTGCCCCATCAGGAATATTGGGTAAGGTATTTCTTAGCCCTCTCAGTTTATGGGTGCCCCAAAGGATAATCTGTGTCTGGCCTGCTCTTATCTTTTGAAAGCAGTCTCATCAATTTATCCCTCTGCGTCACACTTTAATCCTTTCTGATCTGCCTTCTTTCTCATTCTAAACTCAATTTCTTACTTCTCAGATAGTTTATCCTCCTTTGCAAATCTATTCACCTTCCTTTTAAAATCTTCCACTGACTTCTCGAATCTCATATTTTACCACCACCCCTTCTACCTCGGGGGCAGTCAGCACTTTCCCTCCTACCCCTGAGATTCTAACTTGTTTTTCACCCAATCCCATTCCTTCCAGTACCTTAGTTACGCTTGATCTCTCCGCTCCCGAATTACCATAAATACCATATCCTCTCCCTGGGGTCCTAATTTCAAGTTTACCAGAGGTTCCCATGTGTATCCCATACACCCCAGGGAGCAGGACCCCCGACTTCCCTATTCTTCCTCCATGAGTGTGTACGACTGCACCTCCCGTCGTAGCCTGGGACATTCTCTCTTGAAATGACCCTCCTCGTTACAATAGTAACACCGGGATGGCCCCGTGTACCATCCTCCTGATCCTTGTACCTTGTTTTCCCAGGGACCCCAACTTCGGTCCCTCCATTCACCTCTTCCAACTTATCTGTGGCATATAATTCATAATTAACACTTCCATCTTATCACACATTTATCGTGACAGTATCTTCCTTGGGCCACTTCCTCACCAATTTCCTTTATTTCTCCTAATTTCTCAGAGTGCTTTCTTTAGATACAGGGAACTTTTTACTTAGCAATTCAACTGCAGTTATCTTACTTATTGTATTATCTTTCTTTGTGCACTATATGAATTGTTTGCATCTTAAAAACAGGTAAAATACAACATATTAAAGCAAACCATACAACCTTCACTTTTTCTGTTGAACAGGGGCGATCAAAGGTGAATACCCCTTTAACTCATGTTTAACTCACTGTCTGCCAACTCCTTTTTTTTCTCCCCTGGGCCCCATTAAGTTATTACCCTTCTCCAACCAGAATGTTTATCTAAACAAACCATAAAAGCTGCTTGTTGTTCAGCAATTAACTTATTTCTAATTTTGTTCAAACCATTCTCCCTACAATTCCCAAATTGCAATTCCTAGTTTAAATACATACGACTAACAATTTTCCAAATTAACTTTACTGAAAAGAAATCAACAAAGCCAAGCAACCTACATTTTCCAACTTTCCCCTTTTAAGTTGCGATGATACAAAGTGTTGTCCGTTACCAGCTGTTCGTAACCTCCCCCATTGCTTACAATTTCTTAAAGGAGCACACACACCTACCCTTACAGCATGAGGCATACAGCAAACAAACCTATCACATATACAAACTTCCTCATTCATACAAAACCGTTTTTTACACACAAATCACATTAGTTCCATTCTTACTTCAATGAGATTGTGTGAAACAACTCATTATTTCTTTCATAGAAACATAGAAACATAGAAATTAGGTGCAGGAGCAGGCCATTCGGCCCTTCGAGCCTGCACCGCCATTCAGTATGATCATGGCTGATCATCCAACTCAGTATCCTGTACCTACCTTCTCTCCATAACGAACTGGCCTCAACTACCTTTTGTGGCAGAGAATTCCACAGATTCACCACTCTCTGTGTGAAAAACAATTTTCTCATCTCGGTCCTAAAAGACTTCCCCCTTATCCTTACACTGTGACCCCTTGTCCTGGACTTCCCCAACATCGGGAACAATCTTCCTGCATCTAGCCTGTCCAACCCCTTAAGAATTTTGTAAGTCTCTATGAGATTACCCCTCAATCTTCTAAATTCCAGCGAGTACAAGCCGAGTCTATCCAGTCTTTCTTCATATGGAAGTCGTGCCATCCCAGGAATCAGTCTGGTGAACCTTCTCTGTACTCCCTCTATGGCAAGAATGTCTTTCCTCAGATTAGGAGACCAAAACTGTACGCAATACTCCAGGTGTGGCCTCACCAAGACCCTGTACAACTGCAGTAGAACCTCCCTGCTCATATACTCAAATCCTTTTGCTATGAATGCCAACATACCATTCGCTTTCTTCACAGCCTGCTGCACCTGCATGCCTACTTTCAATGACTGGTGTACCATGACACCCAGGTCTTTCATGTGATTCTCCTTTCTTTTTAACTTTTCGTACTCAAAACATTTGGCACTGTGATTTTCCTTAGATTTTTCTTAGATACTCTGAATATTCTGTACAGTCCAGTGCCACCAGACTGAACTCCCCCTTATTGGTTCCTTTGATCAATATAAACGCTCCGAATTTCTGATAACTCCCCCCTCTCTCTCCCCCTCCTGCTCTCCCCCTCCCGCTCTCCCCCTCTCTCTCTCCCCTCTCTCTCCGCCCTCTCTCCCCCTCTCTCCCCCCCTCTCTCTCTCCCCCTCTCTCTCTCCTCTCTCTCTCTCCCCCCTCTCTCCCCTCTCTCTCCCCTCTCTCTCCCCCCTCTCTCTCCCCCCTCTCTCTCCCCCCTCTCTCTCCCCCCTCTCTCTCCCCCCTCTCTCTCTCTCCCCCTCTCTCTCCCCCCTCTCTCCCCCCCTCCTCTCCCCCTCTCTCTCTCCCCCCCTCTCTCCCCCCCCTCTCTCCCCCCTCTCTCTCCCCCCCCTCTCTCCCCCCCCTCTCTCCCCCCCTCTCTCCCCCCCTCTCTCCCCCCCCTCTCTCTCCCCCCCCTCTCCCCCCCCCTCTCTCTCCCCCCCCTCTCTCCCCCCCCCTCTCTCCCCCCCCCCTCTCCCCCCCCTCTCTCCCCCCTCTCTCCCCCCCCTCTCTCCCCCCTCTCTCCCCCCTCTCTCCCCCCCTCTCTCCCCCCCCTCTCTCCCCCCTCTCCCCCCCCTCTCCCCCCCTCTCCCCCCCCTCTCCCCCCCCTCTCCCCCCTCTCTCTCCCCCCTCTCTCCCCCCCTCTCTCCCCCCTCTCTCTTCTCCCCCCCTCTCCCCCCCTCTCCCCCCCCTCTCTCCCCCCCTCTCTCCCCCCCGCGTGTTCCCTCTCCAGGGACACACGTGCACGGACGTGGGCCTGGAAAAGGGGCGGGCAGCCGACTCTAGCCTGACCATCGACCACCCGCTGCCTGGACCCGCGAATGGTGCACCCCATCATCTCTCCCCCTCTCCCTCTCTCCTTCCCTCTCTCTATCCTCTCTCTCTCTCTATCTCTCTCTCTCTCTCTCTCTCTCTCTCTCTCTCTCTCTCTCTCTCTCTCTCTCTCTCCTCCTCCCCATCTCTCTCTCTCTCTCCTCCCCATCTCTCTCTCTCTCTCTCCCCATCTCTCTCCTCTCTCTCTCCTCCCCATCTCTCTCTCTCTCTCTCTCCTCCCCATCCTCTCTCTCTCTCTCTCTCTCTCTCTCTCTCGCCTCCCCATCTCTCTCTCGCTCTCTCTCCTCCCCATCTCTCTCTCGCTCTCTCTCCTCCCTATCTCTCTCTCTCTCTCTCTCCTCCCCATCTCTCTCTCTCTCCTCTCTCTCTCTCTCTCTCCTCCCCATCTCTCTCTCTCTCCTCCCCATCTCTCTACCCCTCTCTCTCCAACCCTCTCTCTCCACCCCCCTCTCTCTCCCCCTATCTCTCCTCTCTCACTCCCCCCCCCCCCTCTCTCTCTCTCTCTCTTCCCCCTCTCTCTCTCCCCTTCACTCTCTTACCTGTCCGTGAGTTCTTGTCCAGTTGAGGCAAGGTGCTGTCGTCAAAGGCATTTGATGCTGGACTTGTTCGGGTGGCCAAAGGCTGAGGAGAGAGCGAGAGAGAGAAGGGGAGAGGTGAGTGAGAGAGGGGCGAAAGAGGGGGAGAGGCAGAGGGAGAGTAGAGATGGGGGAGATCACTAGACAATAGACATTAGGTGCAGGAGGAGGCCATTTGGCCCTTCGAACCAGCACCACCATTCAATGTGATCATGGTTGATCATCCCAAATCAGTACCCCGTTACTGCCTTCTCCCCATATCCCCTGACTCCGCTATCTTTCTGAGCCCTATCTAGCTCTCTCTTGAAAGAATTCTCTCCAGGGAACCGGCCTCCACCTTCCTCTGAGGCAGAGAATTCCACACTTTCACAACTCTCTGGGTGGAAAAGTCTTTCCTCGTCTCTGTTCTAAATGGCTGACCCCTTATTCTTAAACTGTGGCCCCTGGTTCTGTACTCCCCCAACATCGGGAACAGCATGGCCGTCCGAAGGGGGGATGCGCTGGGTGCGACCGCACCCCCCTTTATTTCCGCCAGAATCCCCAACATTTTTTTTAAATAAATCGGAGCACAATCAGCATTTCCACTGTCAGAAATCGCCTGAAATTCTGGTTCCGGCCGCTGGGGGAGGAAATAAATGTGCCCATCCGTGCCTGCGCAGTTGGGGAAGCTGCGCAAAATGATGCCGTCTCTCCGTGTGTGCGCAGTGGGCCCGGGCAGGATCAGACTCCCATTTGTGCTACACCCATTGAACTCGATGCCTCGTGTCTACTCCAGGTAAGTAGTGGAAGGGGTGGGGGTGGGGGTGTGCAGTGTCTGCCGCCCAACGCCCGGTCTAGCATTTCCATCCGTGGCGTCGTGGTCCCGGGGGGTGGGGTGCGGGTGTGGGTGTGGTGTGTGCCCCCCGATCCGCGTCGTCAGAGCTTTGGCGGGAGCGGCTGTAACCCCATAACCAGATGCCACTGCCCTCGCCTCCCCCAAGCCATCTTCCGCCCTCACCACCCCCGCTGGGCCTCGCCGCCCCCGCTGACCTCAACTCGGCCTCGCTGACCCCCTCAGGGCCTCGCCGCCCCCGCTGACCCCCGCCACCCCCGCTGGGCCTCGCCGCCCCCGCTGACCTCAACTCGGCCTCGCTGACCCCACTGGGCCTCGCTGACCCCCGCCACCCCCGCTGGGCCTCACTGCCCCCGCTGGGCCCCGCTGGACCCGCGCCACCTTAATCTTCATCCCCCCCCCCCGCCAGAAAGAGGGGGGAGAGGGAGAGAGAGAGAGAGAGAGAGAAGGAAGGGGGAGAGAAATTATGGAGGGGAGAGGGAAAGGGGGAATATCTTCAATGAGATTGTAAAATTGAGGTAGGTTTTAGAGCTATCATATTTTTTTCCTCATGAATAATATCAAATAATATCAAACAATTGGAACTGCTTTCTTTGCCTTGATAACAATATTGAAAAATATGAATTCCAATGTTTGTGACTCTTTTTCGCATCATATCTTTAATATAATTTGAATATTACAAAAATCTGCATGTTTTCAGGGTCATCGTGGATCTGCCCGCAGTAATGCAGCAGTCCGTTGATGATGTTGCTGCTGTGGAAGCTCGGCAAAAGATGGAGTTGGAAGATCTCCTTGGTGCAGTAAAAACCAAAGGTTAGATGGAAGACATTATCACCAATTTTATTCAGAGCTAATTGTGATTCTACTCCTTCCATCTTATAACAAAAGTACTTAACCAATTTTATTAAACTTAGTATAAAATATTGGAAATTTATAAAATATACATTTTAATGGATCATTATATACAAATGTAACATTTCCATTTTGAGGTCATTTCAAAGCCAATAGCCTAATCGTTAAAGGATTAATGGACACTATATTGCATAATACATGTTAATCGTAACATGAAATAAATCCATAGCATTATCCTGTATTATTTCATTACAGCAGATAGTCTGAAGCGTACGGCGGCATCCTGCAGTCGAAGATTGAAAACAAAGAAAACTTCACACACCAGGGCCGCCGCGGTGATCCCCAGACAAATCACATCGTATTTCCCAAAAGGTAAATTACATCACATTTGTATTTGATTTAACCCGTTGATGCCATAGACATTTTTTTTGAGGAGCCAAAAAGTCCTTTCATCATTCACATTGGCAGCATATTTTTCTTTTTTCCTCATACTGATACATTACAAAGTATTACAAATGAAAATACGAGCATTGCCATTTAAATTCTCGATAGAACATTGCCAATTTTCATGAGAAATATTGACTTCAATTGTCAAAATTGTTGCCAATTTTATAAATTACTGATCTTTTTTTAAAAAATATTTTTATTAATGTAGACAGTGATTTAGCAAACATATGTTATGATAGCAATATTTCATGTTCAACGGACATACATTATTAATGTTGTCAAGTGAATCATTTTGACTCTAATAATTTTGTTTATGAATAGAGGAAAACAGTAAGAAAAATAAAATAAAAATCAACATCAAAAAAGAAAATTATAAAGAATGGAATAATTTACTATTAATACATCATAGGAGATAAGATCAAGGAATATAAAATATAACTTTTCATCTATTCCTGAGTGCAAGTTTCAGTTAGGGTTCCCTGCCGAACCATTCTACCCTTTTAAGTAATCAATGAAAGAAGACCATATTCTAACGGAAACTTCTTGTTTGTCCATTAAGGCAAATCTGATTCTTTCCAGGTGTAGGGTCTCCGACATTTCCGTAATCCACATTTTAGTTGTGGGGGATATAGGGCCTTTCCAAAATTTTAATATTAGTTTCTTCCCAATTATTATACTGTAATCTAGGAAATTTCTTTGATTTGTTGTAAGAGTTAAACTTTGTTCTGATGTTCCAAGTATTATTAATTTTGGGTCCGGATCCAGTTTAGTATTAATAACTTCAGAAGTTATTCTAAAAATCTCAATCCAGAAATTCTTAATTTTTATACAATTTGCAAAAGTATGTGTTAAATTAGCCTCTGGATGTTGACATTTATTGCAGGTAGAGGATATCTGTGGAAAGATTCTATTTAATTTAACTTTGAAGTAATGTAATCTATGTAATACTTTAAATTGTATTAGAGCATGTCTGGAGTTTAGCGAGCATTGATGTATATATTGTAAAATTTTGTCCCATATATCTTTCATTATGGATTGATTTATTTCATTTTGCCCATGTATGTCTATATGATTCCGTCGATGGTATCTCGCTATCTAAAAGGGTATTGTAAATATAAGTTGTTAATTTTTCTGTATTAGGATGCTTATTCAGACATTCATCAAGGATTTCTGGTTCCCTATTCCTATAATCTTGTGTATTTGACCTAACATAATCCACGAGTTGTAGATATCGAAAAAAAATATTTGAGTGTAATCCATAAATCTGTGTTCCATCCTTTTTTTCCATAGTTTTTTTCCATGGTATAAAGCCTTTATCCAGCATGGAAGGTTTGAATAATGGATTGTTTACAATAGGGGAGACAGAGTGGTATATTATCCAGTTTTTAAAGCCTTTTTAAGTTGTTTCCAGATTCGTTGTACCACTATATATTATAGGGTTTTTCCCCATAAGTCTTTTTGTGCAATTTTGTCGGTGCAAATATAATTGAACTGGTTTCAAAACGGTAGACAATCCTCCTTTTCCATCCTTAACCAATCTGGTTGTTGATCCATTTCTTCCAGCCAAAAATTCATGTTTTTTAATATAAACTGCCCAAAAATAAAACAAAAAATTTGGTCGAGCTAAACCTCCATTAATCTTTGATTACATAAATGTTTTTTATTTATTCTATGATTCTTGTAATCCCAGATGAAACTTGTAACAGTAGAGTCTACTTTAAAAAAAAAAGATTTTGGAATATATATCGGGACTGACTGAAATAGGTACAATAATTGCGGCAGAAAAATCATTTTTATAGCATTAATTCTACCGAACATTGAAATAGGAAGTGTTTTCCAGTATTGAATATTCTTATTTAGTTTATTCAGTAAAGGTGGGAAATTTGATTTAAATAAAGAACTGTACCCCTTTGTTACACAAAATACCTAGATATTTAAATTTTTCTTCAACTATTTTAAAAGGTGATTGTTGTAGTATATGTGAATTGTGATCCGTTATTGACATGATTTCGCTTTTATTCCAATTAATTCTATATCCTGAGAACTGACCGAATTGAGTTATTAGATATAATAAATTTGGAATACTAATTTCCGGCTTTGTAATATATATTAGTACATCATCTGCATATAGAGAAATTTTATTCATTGTATCTTTAGTATTGTACCCATGTATTTCTGGATTAGATCTGACATTTTCTGCGAGTGGTTCAATTGCTAAAGCGAATAATAATGGAGACAAAGAACATCCTTGTCTACAACCTCTGGAAAGATTAAAATTAGTTGATAACATTTGATTTGTTAGTATTCTAGCTGTTGGGTTTAGAATATAATAATTTAACCCATGCACAGTACTTCTCTCCCAATTGAAATTTTTCCATCACTGTGGGCTCAATTTGTGAAGAATTTTGTCTGTTAATTTTCTAAACGTGTTATGATTCTATATCATGAGTTCTTACGAGAATTGTGAAAACTCCACATATATGCAGCCTATCAGTAAAATATTTTTTGAATACATGTAACAGAGATGCCAACTGGTACGGATTTCCCGTAATTTCTACGGAAAATTGGCCAATTACGGGCGGTACGATTTTCATATCGTAAATCCCGGATTTTGCCGATTTTAAGTTAGCACATACTTGTTGTGTGTGTTTGGGAGTGTGTGAGTGAGTGTGTGTGTGTGAGTGTGTGAGTGCCAGTGATGGAAATGGGGGGGTACGCAGAGGGACGACGTTCTCCTACGTTCCAGTTTCCAGTTTCCATCCTGTGCATGAATTCCCAGCTTTATCCTGCGCTACTTAATCCAAGGACGAGCGAACAATCGGACAGATGGGCGAAAGGAATGATCAACGATCATAGATGACATTTCGGATTGAGACCCTTCTTCAGACCGTCAGGGGAAAGAGGAACAATAGATATAGATGGCACTAAGGACAAACGAATGGAAGATATGCCTCCCGTTTCCCTTTCCCTTGATTGTCAGTCTGAAGAAGGGTCTCTGCCCAAAATGTCACCTATTGCGCTCTACGATGGTTGCTTTCGTCCGTCTGTCCATGCATTCACTCACTCTTGGTGCCGGCGCTTCTCCGCTCAGACTCCGACACACACACACACGCAGATCGGCGCGGCCGGGACCAGAGCAGGGTGCAGGATGACATCAAATGGGTGGCAGCTATAGAAAAAGTACGGAAATTATAAGGGGGGTGGGGGGGCTGGGGTGGCTCAGTGGGACGGGCGCCGGCTCTGGGGAGTGGATGACTTTTCTGGTCGAGATCCTTCTGCAGATAATCACAAGTACTCTCACCGACGAGAGTTCAGTTCAGTCTGAAAAAGAGTCTTCTCTCCAGTCGCTGCCTGTCCCGTTGAGTTACTCCAGCTGTATGTCTAACTTAAATTTCAAGAGTTAAATAAAAAAACACAGAGTGCTGGAGGAACTCAGCGGGCTTCGCGGCATCTGTGGAGGGAATGGATTACGAGTTGTTTCGGGCCAGGGTTCTTGTTCAATAGGAAGGAACTGCAGATCAAAGATACTAGAGCGGATACTAGTATCTTTGCTGCAGATCAGGCATGATATTCTTCCGATTTAAATCGTAATTTCGATTTTATTGTTTTCCTATTTTTTATTTTTTTTGCGCCCGATTATTTGGTGGCCAATCAACGACTGTCTCTAAGGGGGTTGCGTCCAATCACCGACCAGCTACCCTTAAAATTCCCGTCCAATCAATAAATCGGTCTCCTCCCGCCCAATCAGCCGCCGTCTCCAAGGGCATTGTGTCCAATCACATAATGCGCTGGTCACTTGGCAGCCAATCAGACAGTCTCCTAGGGGCCTTTTGATCAATCACCGACCTGCTTCCCTCACTAAAGCAGACGATGGCTGCAGCCAACACACACACACAGACAGAGACAGAGTCCCCCCCCCCACCCTCCTTCCCAACCTCAGCTTCACGGACCCAGAGTACCCTTAGTTCCTAAACCCATTTCCATCACTGGAGTGTGTGTGTGAGTGTGTCTGTGTGTGTGAGTGTGTCTGTGTGTGTGAGTGTGTCCTGTGTGTGTGAGTGTGTCTGTGTGTGTATGTGTGTGCGCGTATATATGTGTGAGTGTGTGTGTATAAACATATCAAGCCCTATTCCACCACCCCCTCCCCATCCGCCACCCTCTCCCACTTTCACCAACCCCCTACACCTCTCCCCCTCCCTCCCCACTCTTCCACTTCTCTCTCCCCCATCCCCCAGCCCTCCCCATCTACCCCACCCCTCTCTCTCTCCCTTTCCCTCTCCATCCCCACTCTTCCCCCTCTCTCTCTCCGCTCTCTCCCCTTCCCCCTCCCTCCCCTCCCTCCCTCTCTCCCCTTCCCCCACCCCTCTCTCACCCCTCCCTGAACCTTCTCTCACCCACTCCCCCACCTCCCTCTCCCCTTCCCCCCTCTCTCCCCCTCTCCATCTCCATCTCTCCTCATCCCTCCTCTTCCCCTCCCACCCCCTCTCTCCCTCTTCACCCCCATCTGCCCTCCACACCCTTCCCCTCTCTCTTGCACCTCTCCTTGCTACCCCTCTTCCCCTCTCCCACCTCTCCACAACTTTCTCCCTCCCCACCTCTCTCCCTCCCCTTTCTGTATCTCTCCCCCTCCTCGCTCTCCATCCTCTCTCTCCCTCTCCCCTCCACTCTCTCTCCACCTCCCCCTCCCGTCTCCCCTCCCCCTCTCCCTTTCCTCCCCTCTTCTCCCCACCCCTCTTTTCTCACCTCCCCCTCTACCCCCTCTCCTCTCCCCTCCCCTTCCCTACCCCTCTCTACCACCCCCTTCCCCTACCCTTGTCTCCTCCTTTACCCTCCCCCTCTCCCCCCCATCCTCATCCCCCTCTCTCTCCCTTCCCCTCCCCTCCCGACTCTCTCCCCATCTGCCCCTCCCCACCTCCCCCTCCCCTCCCCACTCTCTTACCCATCTCCACCTCCCCTCCTCCCTACCATCCTCCCCTCCACCCCCTTCTCCCTCTGTCTCTTGCCCTTCTGTCTCTGCCCCTCTCTCTGTCTCTCCCCACTATCTCTCTGCCCTCACTCTCTAACCCCCCCCCCCCCCCCCACAACCCCCTGCCTCTAGACGCGCCTGCGAGTTGGGGGCTATGCGTCAGTGGATAGGGCGGTCATGGGGTAAAAAGAGCAAATTAATAATATTAATATAATATCAAGAGTGTAGTTCGTGTGTGTGCGGGGTGGTAGTTAGTGTCTGTGATGCGACATGCTGCCCCCCCCCCCCCCCACAACTGCACGATGGGGGAACAGACCCAACGGGTCTGCACTTGGTCTAGTATATATTAAAACTCTGTGTGTGTCTGCCGACCGCCGTCCGGCTGCCGGCTGGCTGTCACATTCCTTTTTTTTCAGATAAGATTTTCTCCCTTTGATTCCCTGCTCCACCAAAACCGGACCCTCAGACGCCGCCGTTTTTTCCATTTCGCCAGACGTTACGCATGTACATTCACAAAGGCGCTCCTCATTATGTTTAGACGTTTTTAAGTACACAATTTTTAATAAAATCCTCCCCCCCCCCCCCCAATTTTTCTAAAGCTAAAACAATCAAGCTCTCACCCATGGAATGTTGGTGAACGTTCCATCATGTGATGTCACAATGCCCAATGCTCACAGATGTCCAATCGGAGTGGATCTCATTTACATCTGCCTTTGCCCCAGCCCTCTCCCCCTCCCTCCACAATCTTCCCCCTCCCTCCCCTACCCCATCTCCCTCCTCCCCTCCCACCCCCCCTCACCCACACCTCTCTCCCCCTTCCCCATTTCTATCTCCTCCCGCTCGCCATCTCCTCCTCACCCCTCTCCCCCCCTTCCTCCTCCCACCCCATCCCTCTCCCACCCACCCCCTTCCCTCTCCCACACCCCCACTTCCCTCTCCCCCACCCCCCTCCCTATCTCCCACCCCCTTCCCTCTCTCCCCCCACCTCCTTCCCCCTCCCCCTCCCCACTCTTCCCCCTCCCTCCACACACCATTCCCCCCCTCTCTCCCCTACCAAATCTCCCCCTTCCCCTCCCTCCCCCACATTTCTCTCCTCCCACCTCTCCATCTCCCTCCACTCACACCCCTCTCCCTCTCCCGTCTGCTCCTCACAACCCCCATCACTCTCCCCCCCACCCCCCTTCCCTCTCTCTCTCTCCCCACCTCCTTCCATCTCTCCCCCCACCCCTTTTTTCCATACCCCTCTCCCTCTTCCACCACTCCCTCCCCTAACCCCCCTCCCCCTCTCCCACTTCCACCACTCCCCCTACACCTCTCCCCCACCCTCCCCACTCTTCCACATCTCTCCCCTTCGCACACCCCTGTCCCTCCCCACCTCTCTCCCTCCCCCTCCCTCCCTATCTCCCCCACCCCCTTTCCCCTAACCCTTTCTCCCTCTTCCACCACTCCCCCTTCCCATTACCCCTCTGTCCCACTTCCACCACTCCCCCTACACCTCTCCCCCTCCCTCCCCATTCTTCCACTACTCTCTCCCCATCCCCCACCCCTCCCCATCTCCCTCCCCCCATCCCTCTCTCTCCCCCTCCCTTCCCTCTCCCTCCCGACTCTTACCCCTCTCTCTGCTCTCCCCCTCCGTCCCCACTCTTCCCACTCTCCCCTCCCCCCACCACACTCCCCTTCCCTCCACACTCTTCCTCTCTCTCCCCCCCCTCCCCACCCCTCTCCACCCCCACCCCTTCCCCTCTCTCTTGCACCACTTCCTGCTACCCCCACTCCCGCTCACTACCCACTCTTCCCCTCTCCCTCCCCACCTCTCTCCCTTCCCTTTCTCTCTCTCTCGCTCCTCCCACTCTCTCCCTCCCCTCCTCTCTCCCCCCACTCTCTCTCCACCTCTCCCCTCCCCCTCTTTCTCCCCCTCTCCTCTCCCTGCCACCTCTCCCTTTCCTCCCCTCTTCTCCACCACACCTCTCCTCTCACCTCCCCCTCTTCCCCTCTCCCCTCCACTTCCCCCACCCCTCTCTAACCCCCTCACTCCCCTCCTCCCCCCACCCCTTTCCCTCAATACCCCACCTCCCCTCTCTCCCCTGCCCCTTCCCTCTCTCCCTCCACCCCTTTCCCCCTACCCCCTGTCCCTCTTCCACCACTCCCCCTACCCCTCTCCCCCACACTCTTCCACTTCTCTCCCCCTCCCTTCCCCCTCTGTCCCCTCTCTCCCCACACCCCTTTTTCCCTACCCCTCTCTCCCTTCCACCACCACCCAACCACCCTCCCCTCCCTCTCTCCCACTTCCACCATTCCCCCTACCCTTCTTCCCCTCCCTCCCCACTCCTCCACTTTCTCTCCCTTCCCCCACCCCTCTCTCACCCCTGCCTGAACCCTCTCACACCCTCCCCCACCCCCTCTCCTCCTCCCTCTCCCCCTCTCCATCTCCCTCTATCCTCACCCCTCCCACCCCCTCTCTCTCCCACTCCTCTTCACCCCATCTCCCCCCCACCCCCTTCCCCTCGCTCTTGCACCACTCCCTGCTACCCCTCCCCCCCCTCACTCCCCACATCTTCCCCTCTGCCTCCCCACCCAACCTCTCGCCCTCCTCTTTCTCTCTCTCTCTTCCCCTTCTCTCTCGCCCCCTCTCTCTCCCCACCTCTCGCCCTCCCCTTTCTCTCTCTCCCCTCCTCTCTCACCCCCTCTCTCTCCCAACTCTCTCCCTCTCCTTTCTCTCTCGCTCTCTCCCTCCGCTCTCACCCCTCCACTCTCTCTCACCTCTCCCCTACCCCTCTTCTTCCCCCTCTCCTCTTCCCACCCACTCCCTTTCCTCCCCTCTTCTCCCTAACCCCTCTCCTCTCACCTTCCCCTCTCCTCTCCCCTCCCTTCCCCCACCCCTCTCTACCCCCCTCACCCACCCTCAGGGACATGCTGCCTCCCCCCACCCCCCCGCAACCGCACGTTGGGGAACAGGCCCAACGGTCTGCACTTGGTCTAGTATATATTAAAACTCTGTGCGTGTCTGCAGACCGCCGTCCGGCTGCCGGCTGGCTGTCACATTCCGTTTTTTTTTTTCAGATATGATTTTCGCCCTTTTGATTCCCTGCTCCGCCAAAACCGGACCCTCAGACGCCGCGTTTTTTTTCCCATTTCGCCGGACATTACGCTTGTACATTCACAAAGGCACTCCTTTCACTCTCTACCCCTCCTCTCTCTAACCCTCCACTCTCTCTCCACCTCTCCCCTACCCCTCTTCCTCTCCCTCTCCTCTCCTCTCCTCTCCCCTCCCCCTCCCTTTCCTCCCCTCTTCTCCCTAACCCCTCTCCTCTCGCCTTCCCCTCTCCTCTCCCCTCCCCTTCCCCTTCACCCACCCCCTCTCTAACACCCCTCACCCACCCTTCAGGGACATGCTGCCCCACCCCCCCCTCCGCAACCGCACGTTGGGGGACAGACCCAACGGGTCTGCACTTGGTCAAGTATATATTAAAACTCTGTGTGTGGCGGCCGACTGGCTTCACATTCCTTTTTTTTTTTCTCAGATAAGATTTTCGCCCTTTGATTCCCTGCTCCGCCAAAACCGGACCCTCAGATGCCGCCATTTTTTCCATTTCGCCAGACGTTACGCTTGTACATTCACAAAGGCGCTCCTCATTACGTTTAGACATTTTTAAATACACAATTTTTAATAAAATCCTCCCCCCCCCCCCCAATATTTCAAAATCTTAAAAAAATCCTCCCACCCCCACCGCAGCCTGTGCCGAAGTGCGTGATCATTTGTGTGGGAATAGAGAATGAGGATAAGGGGTGATAGGGAGTGGGGAATAGATGGACTGCCCCTACCCCCCCCCCTCCCACACTACCTCCCCACTCTTTCCCCTCTCTCCCCCTCCCCTCTCCCCCTCCCTCCACAATCTTCCCCCTCCCTCCCCTACCCCGCTCTTCCACATCTCTCTCCCCTTCCCACACCCCCTGTCCCTTCCCATCCCACTCTTCCCTCCCCCTCCCTCACTCTCCTCTCCCCCCCACCCCTTTCCCCTAACCCCTTTCTCCCTCTTCCACCACTCCACCTTCCCCTTCCCCTCCCCCCTCGGTCTCTCTTCCACCACTCCCCCTAACCCCTCCCCCCCCTATCCCCCCCCTACACACCTTCCCCTACCCTCTCCCCCCCACCCTCTCTCCGCCTCCCTATCTCCCCCCCATCCCTTTCCCCTACCCTTCTCTCCCTCTTCAAACCACCCCCCTCCCCCATATCCCTCCCTCTCTCCACTTCCACCACCGCCCCAAACACCTACACCTCTCCTCTCCCCCACTCCCCCCCCCACTCTTTCACTTCTCATCTCCCCATCCCCCAGCCCTCCCCAACTCCCTCCCCCACTCCTCTCTCTCCCCTTTTCCCTCTCCATCCCCACACTTCCCCCCCTCTCTCTGCTCTCATCCCTTCCCCATCTCCCTCCTCCCTCCCCTCCCTCCCTTCCCTCCCCTCCCTTCCCTCCCTCTCTCCCCTTCCCCAACCCCCACCCCTCTCTCACCCCCTCACCCCACCTCCCTCTCCTCCCCTTCCCCCCTCTCTCCCCTCTCCATATCCCCCTCTCTCCTCACCCCTCCCCCCCTCATCACCTCCCACCCCCTCACTCCCCCTCCCCACCCCACTTCACACCCATCTCCCCTCCACCACCCCCTTCCCCTCTCTCTTGCACCTCCCTTCTACCCCTCTTCCCCTCTCCTTCCCCCTCCCCACCTCTCTCCCTCCCCACCTCTCTCCCACCCCTTTCCCTCTCTCTCCCCTCCTCTCTCTCCCCTCCTCTCTCTCCCCTCCTCTCTCCCTCTCCCCCTCCTCTCACCCCCCCTCCACTCTCTCTAAACCCTCTCCCCTCCCCTCTCCCTTTCCTCTCCTCTTCTCCCCATCCCTCTCTTCTCACCTCCCCCGCCCCCTCTACCCCTCTCCCCTCCCCTTCCCCACCCCTCTCTACCACTCTCTTCCCTACCCCTGTCTCCTCCTTTACCCTCCCCGCCTCTCCTCCCCTCCCTATCCTCACCCTGTCTCTCTCCCTATCCCCTCCCCTCCCCACTCTCTCCCCATCTGCCCCTACCCCACCTCCCCCTCCCCCTCCCCACTCTCCCCTCTCCCCTCCTCCCCACCCTCCTCCCCTCCATCCCCCTCTCCCTCTGTCTCTTGCCCTTCTGTCTCTGCCCCTCTCTCTGTCTCTCCCCACTCTCTCCCTGCCCTCACTCTCTAACCCCCCCCCCCCCCCAGACGGGCCTGCGAGTTGGGGGCTATGCGTCAGTGGATAGGGCGGTCATGGGGTAAAAGGAGCAAATTAATAATATTAATATAATATCAAGGGGGTAGTTAGCGTGTGTGCGGGGTGGTAGTTAGTGTGTGTGATGCGACATGCTGCCCCCCCCCTCCCCCCCCCCCCCACAACCACATGATGGGGAACAGACCGAACGGGTCTGCACTGTCCCAACGGGTCTAGAATATATTAAAAACTTGCCTCTGTGTGTGTCTGCCGTCCAGCAGCCGCTGGCTGTCACATTCCATTTTTTTTTTTCAGAAAAGATTTTTGCCCTTTGATTCCCCCCTGCTCCGCCAAAACCGGACCTTCAGCCCCCCCCCCCCCCCCCCCTCCTAGGGAGTGGAGAATAGATGGACTGCCCCTACCCCCTCCCCCTCCCTCTCTAACTCCCCACCCTTTCCCCTCTCTCCACCCACCCCTCACCCCCTCCCTCCACAATCTTCCCCCTCCCTCCCCTACCCTGTCTCCCCCCTCCCCATCACTCCCCCCCTCCCTCCCCCCTCCCGCACACCTCTCACCCTTCCACCCCACCCCTCTCTCCATCCCCCTCTCCATCTCCCACTCCTCACACCCTCACCCTCTCCTCCCCGTCCTCCTCCCACCCTATCCCTCTCTCCTACCCGCATCCCTCTCTCCCACACCCCCCCTTCCCTCTCCCCAACACCCCTTCCCTCTCTCTCCCCCCACCCCCCTTTCCCTCACTCCCCCCACCCCATTACCCGCTCCCCCCTCCCCACTCTTCCCCTACCTTCCACACTCATCCCCCCTCTCCCCCTCTCTCCCCTATCCCATCTCTCTCCCCCCCCTTCCCCCTCCCACACCTCCTCCCCCTCTCCCATACACACTCTCCTCCCCCTCTCCCCCATAACCTCATACTCCCCTCTCTCTCTCTCTCCGGAGGCGGCAACGAGGGGCGGGGGGGGCAGCGGGAGCGGGGCGGACTCTCTCTCCACTCTCCCCCCTCCTCCCACCCCATCCCTCCTCTCACCGCCACATACCCCTTCTCTCTCTCCCCCACCCCCCCATCCATCTCCCCTCCCCACCCCTTTTTTCCCTACCCCTCTCCCTCTTCCACCACTCCTCCCCAACCCCCTCCTCCCCCCCACCCCCACTCTTCCACATCTCTCCCCTCTTCCCACACACCCCTGTCCCTCCCCACCCTCTCTCCCCCTCCCCTCCCTCCCCTCTCTCCCTCCGCTCCCCTTCCCTTCCCCGTACCCCTGTCCCCTCTCCACCACTCCCACCCCCTTCCATCCACCTACACCGTCTGTCCCTCCTTCCACCACTCCCCCTCCCACCCCTCTCCCCCGCATTCTTCCACTTCTCTCCCCCTCCCTCCCCTCTCTCCCCGCACCTCCCCCTTTTTCCTTACCCTCCCTCCCACTTACCACCACTCCCCTACCCCTCTCCCCCTCCTCACACCACCCACATCTGCCACTTCTCTCCTCACTTTCCCCACCTCCCTCTCCCACCCCACCTCCTCTCCCCACCTCACCACCCCACCATCTCTGCCTCTCCCCCACCCCGTCTTCTCCCCCCTCCCTCCTTATCTCTCCCCACCCCTTCCCCTACTCTCTCCCCTCTTCCACCACTCCCCTCCACCCCCTCCTCTCACTCACTTCCCCACTCTCCACCACTCTCCCCTACACCTCTCACCCTCCCTCTCCACTTCCACTTCTCTCTCCCCACCCCCCCTCCCTCTCCCCATCTCCCTCCCCCCCCCACCCCTCTCTGTCTGCCCCCCCTCCCTTCCATCCATCGCCCTCCCCACTCTTTCCCCCTCTCTCCACTCTCCCCCTCCCTCCACAACTCTTCCCTCTCTCCCCTACCCCTCTCCCTACCCCTCTCCCCCTCCCTCCACACTTCACTCCCATCTCCCCTTCCCCTCCTCCCTCTCTCCCCCCCTCCCCACCTTTCCCCCACCCCTCTCTCCACCCTTCCCCATTCCCTCTCTCCTCCCCTCCCCTCTCCATCTCCCTTTCCTCACCCCTCTCCCCTCCTCCCCCTCCTCCTCTCCAACCCGATCCCACTCTCCCCCACACCACCTTCCTTCACTCCCCCTGCCCCTTTCCCTCTCTCCCACCACCCACCCCCATTCCCCTACCCCAGTCCCTCTTCCAACACACCCACCCACCCCGCTTCCTCCCCCACCACTCTGTCCCTCTTCAACCCCTCCCTCTACCCCTCTCCACCCCCCCACTTTTCCACTCTCTCTCTCACCCCCTCCCTTCCCTCTCTCAACCCTCCTCACACACCCCTTTATTTCCCTAACCCCTCTTTCCCTCTTCTACCACTCCCCCCCACCTCACCTCCACCCACCGCTCCCTCTTTCCCACTTCCACCGCTCCCCGACACCCCTCCCCCCCTCACTCTCTCCCCACTCCTTCCCCCCTACCCACCCCCCCCACCAACTCTTCCCCCTCCCTCCACACTCTTACCCCCCTCTTCTCCCGAACCGCATCTCCCTCCCATCCCCCCCTCCCCCGTCCATCCCCCCCCTCCCCGCACCTCTCTCCTCCCCTCCCCCACGCCTCTCTCCTCCCCCTCATCCATCTCCCTCTCCTCACCCCTCTCCCTCTCCCCCCCTCCTTCCCCCCACCCTAACCCTCTCTCCACCCCCCTTCCTCCCCCCCATCCCCTTCCATCTCTCCCCCACCCCCCAAATTTTTCCTTACCCCCCTCTCCCTCTTCCATCTTCCACCACTAACTCCCCCCTAACCCCCTCAGCCGGCTCCCTCTCTCCACTTCCACCACTCCCCCTACCCCTCTCCCCCCCCTCCCCCCCAACTCTTCCACATCTCTCCACCCCCTAAAATCCCACAACCCCTGTTCCTCCCCAACTCTCATCCTCCCCCTCCCTCCCTATCTCCCCCACCCTTTTCCCCAACCCCTTTCTCCCTCTTCCACCCCTCCTCCTCTCCGTCTACAAACCACTCTCCTGCCGCTTGCTGGCCTCACTCGTGTCCTTACATTCCGACAGCACGATTGAGGTTACTCGACTGTGGGAATTTAAGGATTTGCAGGAAGCCGCTGACATGAGCGAAGTCGGCGAGCGGCAGGTGACAGGTGTTCCGACGGAGAGCACTGCCAGAGGTGAGCGGGGCCCCCCCCCCCCCACCGGCAGAAGGCGCTGAAGTGGCGGCCAGTTCTGCTGTCGGGTACCGGCGGGTGCTCGTAGCTCCCCGAGCTGCTTCTATCCCCAGCTACAGTGCGGGGGCTACGTGCCCAGAGAGCTGCGGCAGCGGTGAGTGAGTAAGTTGCTGGCATTATCCCCGACACCCTCCTTGTCAACACTCGTGCCCTCCCCACAACTTTACCCCTGACACAGACTCTCCACACGCTGTGAAAGGAACTGTTCCCCCAATTGGTCTAGGACTAGGAAGCCTTGGGCAAATTGAAATGTCACTGTTTTTATTTATTTATTTATTTAACGGAGCGAACAATCTGCGCATGCGCACTTTAAATTTTTTTTTAGCGGACTGAGTGCCTACCCTGAGTAATTACTCACGGCACGTGCCTTTGCCCACACCCCTCTCTCCCCCCTCCCCCACCATTCACACCCCATCTCCCCCCAACCCTTCCCCTCTTGCACCACTCCCTGGGTACCCCTCCCCTCACGTATCCCCACTCTCACCCTCTCCCTCCCTCCTGCCCACCTCTCTCCAGCTCCCCTTTCCTCTCTCTCATCTCTCCCCCCCTCTCTCTCCCCTCCCACTCTCTCCCCTTCCACTCTATCTCTCGTCACTCTCTCCCCTCCACTCTATCTCCACCTCTCCCCTCCCCCTCTTCCTCCCACTCTCCATCTCCCCCTCTCCCTTTCCTCCCCTCTTCTCCACGCACCCCTCTCCCTCTCCCCTCTCCCCCCTCCCCCCCTCTTCTCCCCCACCGCTCTCCTCTCCACCTCTCCCTCTTCGTGTCTCCTCTCTCCTCCCCTTCCCCACCCCTCCTCTACCCCCCTCACCCACCCCTCCCCGCCTCCCCCTCTACCACCACCCCACTTCCCCTACCCCTGTCCCCTCCTTTACCCTCCCCGCTCTCCTCCACTCCCCCATCCTCATCCCCCCCTCTCTCCTCCCTCTCTCCCCTCCCTCCCTACCCCAACTCCCCCCCTACCCCAACTCCCTCCTCCCCTCCCTTCCCCATCCCTGTCCCCACCCCCACCCCCTCTCCTCCCCTCTCCCTCCCCTCCCTCCTTCTCCCCTCTTCTCCTCCCACCCCCATCCCTCTCTCTCCCACCCCCCTTCCCTCTCCTACCACCACCCCCCTTCCCCTCTCCCCGCCCTCTTCCCCCTCCTCACTCTTCCCCCTCCCTCCACACTCTTCCCCCCCTCATCTCTTCCATACACCCCATCTCCCTCTTCAGCTCCACCACACCTCTCTCCCCTCCCTTCTCCCCCCTCCCCCACCCCTCTCTCCTCCCCCCTCTCCATCTCCCTCTCCTCACTCACCCTCTCCCTCTCCCTCCTCCTCCCCCCACTCATCCCTCTCTCCCCCCACCCCCTCCCCGTCCCCCACCCCCTTCCCTCTCTCCCCCTGCCCCCTTCCCATTACCCCCCTCTGTCCCTCTTCCACCACTCCCCCTTACCCCTACCCCTCTCCCTCCCCACTCGCCACCTCTCCACCTCCCACCCCTCTCCCTCCGCCACCCTTACCCCCTCCCCCTCCCTCCCCACCCCTCTCTCTCCCTTCCCCCTTCCTCCCCTCTCTCTCCCCACCCCTTTTTTCCCTGTCCCTCTCTCCCTCTTCCACCACCCCCACCCCCCCCCCCCCTCCCCCCCACTCTTCCACTTCTCTCCCCTACCCCACCCCTCTTCCCTCCTCACTCTCCTCCTCCCCCCTCCCTATCTCCCCCAACCCTTTCCCCCTCTCTCCCTCCCCCTCTCCCCCTCCTCTCCCCCTCCACTCTCTCTCCACCACCTCTCCCCTCCCCCCTTCCCTCTCCCCTCTCTCCCCTCCCCCCTCCCTTTCCCTCCCCTCTTATCCCCTACCCCTCTCCTCTCACCTCCCCCCTATCCCCGTCTGCCCTTCATCATCCTTTATCCCTCCCCGCTCTCCTCCCCTCCCCCCATCCTCAGCCCCCCCCCTCCTCTCCCTCCCCCCCTCCCCTCCCCTCTCCTCCCCTCCCCACCCCTCCCCACCTCTCCCCCTCCCCCTCCCCCCCCTCTCCCTCCCTCTCCCCTCCTCCCCACCCTCCTCCCCTCCACCCCCTCTCCCTTTGTCTCTTGCCCTTCTGTCTCTGCCCCTCTCTCTGTCTCTCCCGCCCTCTCTGCCCTCATTCTCTAACAACCCCCCCCCCCTCCCCTCTATATGGCGCCTGCGAGTTGGGGGCTATGCGTCAGTGGATAGGGCGGTCATAGGGTAAAAGGAGCAAATTAATAATATTAATATAATATCAAGGGGGTAGTTAGCGTGTGTGTGGGGGGGTAGTTAGTGTGTGTGATGCGACATGCTGCCCCCCCCCCCCCCACAACCCACGATGGGGGAACAGACCCAATGGGTCTGCACTTGGTCCTAGTATTGTATAAATTGTCTTATATTGTATATTATATTGTATAATATTGTAAAGTATTGTATCATATTGTATTATATTGAACCCCAAAGATCCCTGGGCGCTGGCTGCCTGTCCGGCCCAGCGCCCGGCCCCACCAGCGCCCAGTCCCCTCAATCTCCCCACTCTCCCTCCTCATTTCCTCAGGACCTCGCAGTTGCCGCAGTCGGCCTCACAGCCGGCCAGGCTCTGGACGCTCCGCACAATCGGGCCGCTCCGCACTTCGGCCGCAGTGATGCACAAACTCTGCTCGCTCAGCTCCTTCAACTTTATTTTGACAGATGAGCCAGCGATGGTGCGCTGTACCGTTTGTGTGCAAATAGAAAAACAAGAAAGGAAGGAAGGAAGAAATAGAAATATAAGTAACAAGATGACAGAGTTTTTCCAGGAATGCAGCTGACAAATTCCTACAGGTTATGTTCAAATCCTATCCATGTTACCGTATTCCTACCAGCAACAGGAATTTAAAAAAGTACTTAATGCACATTATACAATAGAAGGTTGTCAAACCGGTTGGTCTTGGTTTCAGTGGCGAGACGGCTCCCTGTTCTGAGGAATGTGAGGCTTGGAATACACGCTGTGGACAGGCAGCTGCTTGCACGCAGAGACTGATCGCTGCAGCTCACAGAACTACAGCCACACCTCTCAAATCAGTATTCACCCGACTGGCTGGAACGAAGCAAGGAAGAAC
This sequence comes from Okamejei kenojei, assembly GCA_035221665.1. NCBI lineage: Eukaryota > Metazoa > Chordata > Chondrichthyes > Rajiformes > Rajidae > Okamejei > Okamejei kenojei. Next base: position 73,029 of record JAVHYY010000358.1, on the reverse strand, counting down.
GGTAATGCTACAGTTGTTATGGGAGATTTCAACATGCAGGTAGATTGGGAAAATCAGGTTGGTACTGACCCCCAAGAAAGGGAGTTTGTGGAATGTCTCAGTGATGGATTCTTAGAGCAGTTTGTACTGGAGCGTACCAGGGAGAAGGCAATTCTGGATTTACTGTCGTGTAACAAACCGGATTTGATAAAGGAACTTGTGATTAAGGAGCCATTAGGACGTAGTGACCATTATATGATCAGGTTGAATCTACAATTGGAGAGGGAGAATGGTAAATCGGAGTTGAATGGTAAAAAGGAGCGAGGTTTACGTAGATAGTGTCAGTGTTACAGTTGAACGAAGGGAACTATAGAGCCATGAGGGAGGAGCTGGCCAAAGTTGACTGGAAAGATGCCAGCAGGGATGACAGTGGAACGACAATAGCAGGTATTTCTGGGAATAATACAGAAGATGCAGGATCAGTTCATTCCAAAGAGGAAGAAAGATTCCAAGGGCAGGAAGGGGCGACCGTGGCTGACAAGGGACGTCAGGTAAGCCATTTAGAACGGAGATGAGGAAACAATTTTTCACATGGAGAGTTGTGAGTCTGTGGAATTCTCTGTGTCAGGGGGCGGTGGAGGCCGGTTCTCTGGATACTTTCAAGAGAGAGCTAGATAGGGCTCTTAAAGATAGCAGATTCAGGGGATATGGGGAGAAGGCAGGAACGGTGTACTGATTGTGGATTATCAGCCATGATCACATTGAATGGTGGTGCTGGCTCGAAGGGCCGAATGACCTACTCCTGCACCTATTGTCTATTGTCTGTTGTCTATTGAAACAATTTTAAAACATATCCGTGTGCAGTCAACACATCCTTGTGGAATTAAGGTGAGACTATCGCAGCTCAGATTTATTTCTGCTCTTTGTTTCCAATCAATATTTAAAACGTAAAATGACATTCATATTCTCGTCCCAGGATTCAGTAGCGTGGGGTTATAATTGTGCTTGCACTGGTGACATGCGTGTTGCTGCTGTTGTCTGTTACAATGCTATGATTCCCCGCACCTTTACTCTGGATTAAGGACAGGGCACTGTGGCTGGGAAAGGAGCGAGGTTTACGTAGATAGGTCAGTGGCAGTAAAGAATAATGGTGAAAGGATGCAATCATCTTCCAGTTCTCTGAGGAGATAACATTTTGAAATAGAAAAGCGGGAATTAGGTAGTGCGTTTAATTTGGAATTTCAGATGGCTTTGTCGGACGTTGTGTGAGCCAGATAGTCTATGACCTTGGGAGGACGGTTTCATTAGAGCAGATATTCTGTGTGATGGTTCACCAGGTAGCGTTTTCCTTCACATTCAATTTGTTGCTTGACAGTTATCTTAATAGACAATAGGTGCAGGAGTAGGCCATTCGGTCCCTTCAAGCCATTCAATGTGATCATGGCTGATCATCCCCAATCAGTACCCCATTCCTGCCTTCTTCCCATATCCCCTGAATCCACTATTTTTAAGACCCCTATCTAGCTCTCTCTTGAAAGCATCCAGAGAACCTGCCTCCACCGCCCTCTGAGGCAGAGAATTCCACAGACTCACCACTCTCTGTGAGAAAAAGTGTTTCCTTGTCTCCATTCTAAATGGCTTACTCCGTTATTCTTAAACTGTGGCCCCTGGTTCTGGACTCCCCCAACATCGGGAACATGTTTCCTGCCTCTAGGGTGTCCAAACCCTTAACAATCTTTTATGTTTCAATGAGATATCCTCTCATCCTTCTAAACTCCAGAGTGTACAAGCCCAGATGCTCCTTTCTCTCAGCATATGACAGTCCCGCCATCCCGGGAATTAACCTTGTAAACCTATGCTGCACTCCCTCAATAGCTAGAGTGTCCTTCCTCAAATTAGGGGACCAAAACTGCACACAATACTCCAGGTGTGGTCTCACTAGGGCTCTATACAACTGCAGAAGGACCTTTTTGCTCCTATATTCGATTCCTCTTGTTATAAAGGCCAACATGCCATTCACTTTCTTCACTGCCTGCTGTACCAGCATGCTTACTTTCATAGACTGATGTACAAGGACCCCCAGAACCCGTTGTACTTCCCCTTTTCCCAACTTGATGCCATTTAGATAGTAATCTGCCTTCCTGTTTTTTGCTACCTCACATTTATCCGCATTAAACGTCATCTGCCACGCATCTGCCCACTCCCCCAACCTGTCCAATCACCCTGCATTCTCATAGCATCCTCCTCACAGTTCACACTGCCACCCAGCTTTGTGTCATCTGCAAATTTGCTAATATTGTTCATTCCAGAACCACAGGAAGTTTGGAACGTTTGTCATCATCATGGCTGAAGTTTGGCGATTGGGGAGGAGATGCAGTGACATCTACATCAAGTCAACAGAAAGGTTTGTAGAGCCTTCTGTGAAATATAAATGTTGCCCTGACAATGGGCATAGAGCTGTTGCAAACACTGAGATTATCAAAAGAAGTGGAAAGTAGGAAATAACCAATGTACATCTTTCCTTGTAGTAACAAAATAAAGCATAGATACCTGGAAAGCATGGTGGCTAGACAATATAGTAGCCAAAACGTTAATAATGCATATGGGGAAGTAGATATAACACAAAAATCACCGTATCTAATGGGTGGCCTACTGACCCTTCCGGCACGTGTGTGGTACGAGTCCGCATCTTCTTCTGGTCTCCAATTGGAGGCGTGGATTCGGATCCCACTTCTGACACACCATGTAATGAGTCGAGTCGGACACAAAACATCAAGATGCAACACATGTTTATTAAAGTCCACTTACAGCATCGGTCTGCAGGACATTACAGTAACTAGCAGCTACATTACAATAACTACAGACTGATTGCGTAGGCTAGCTCTTGTAATATAAATCGCACATTAGGCGGAGCACCCACTAACAAGCACCACAATTGGTTAGTAGGAAATAACCAATCTACATGGAAGGGGCTGAGCAGAGAAAATTTCCATCTGCAGCTACAGCGCAGTCACATATGGGTGGATGCACTGTGTGAATCACATTTTGGTTTGTGTTATCATAAAAGTTAAGTTAGAATATCAATGTCCAGAATCAAGGGTCATACTGCGCAGAAATGGGCCTTTGACCCACAATGGTTCTGCCCTCTGCACTCTCACCAACATCTACAGATGCACGCTAGAATGCATTTTATCAAGGTGCGTGACAGCATGGTTTTGTAAGAAAGAACTGCAGATGCTGGTTTAAAAAACCGAGATAGATGCAAAAAGCTGGAGTATCTCAGCGGGACAGGCAGCATCTCTGGAGAGAAGGAATGGGTGACATTTCGGTCGAGAAGAGGAAGGGTCTCGACCCTGAAATGTCACCCATTCCTTCTCTCCAGAGATGCTGCCTGTCCCACTGAGTTACGCCAGCTTTTTGTCAGCGCTCCATTCAAGACCTCAATAAGTTGCATCGAGTTGTGAATGTAACCAAACCAACATCCCTCGCCCATTGACTCTATCTACACTTCCCGCTGCCTTGGCAAGGCCACCAGCATAATGAAGGATGAGTCACGCCGATCACCCCCTCTTCTCCCATTTCCCACCAGCCAAGGGATATAGGTGTGAAAACGCGTCCCTCCAGATTCAGTGAGAGTTTTTTCCAAGCTGTAACCAGGCAACTGAACCATCCTCTCACCAGTTAGTGAATGGTTCTGTCCGCCCAATTGAAGATCCTCGGACTATCATTAATCGCACTTTACTGGAATTAACCTACACTGAATGCCACTCCCATTATCTTGTTCTGTGCCTTGAGCCTGACTAGATTGTAATGCATAAGAATGGAACTGCAGATGCTGGAAAATCGAAGGTTGTCAAAAATGCTGAGTAACTCAGCGGGTGAGGCAGCATCAATGGAGCAAAGGAAATACGCGACGTTTCGGGTCGAGGCCCTTCTTCAGACTGATGTGAGGGTGGGGGGAAGAAGAAAGGAAGAGGCGGAGACAGTGGGCTGAGGGAGGCCAGGGAGGGAGGAGGAAAAGCCAGGACTAACCTGAATGCATTGGATGAAGTCCCTCCAATTCAGGAACCGCTGGGTGTTGTAAACTCCCAAGCAAAATATGAGGTGCGCTCCAATCATAGTGGGCCTCCCTCTCGGGGGGCCATGCAGAGAATGAGCCACCAGGACAGAAAGGTCAGATTCGGGGAGAATGGGAGGGAGAGTTGGTGCTGACCGCCGGGAGATCAGGTTGATCTGTTGTTTGAATTTTTCTCCGACTCTTTTAGCGGAGGTCAAACCGTAGCGCGTCCCGAAGCGATCCCGCCACTGTGACCTAGCCGCTGGTGGCTCTCATTGCCAGCCAGTCTGCTGTCCAGACAGACCACTGCCTGAACACCTAGAGCAGCGGATGCAATAGCTGATGGTCAGATGGAGGAAGTGCAGGTGAACAGACTCCTGAGGAAGGGCCTCACCTACAACAAAGGGGGGATGAAGACTGGAGACCCATAACACTCATGTGAAGACCTGAGTCCTTGGATGAGCTCGAGGGGGACGGTACAAGTGACAAGTCGACAGGATTTCGCACACGTACATGAGGGACGTGCTCTCCAAAATGGGTTTTGGGGAGGGAATCAGGAATTGGATCAAACTGCTCTACACCAACATCCGTAGTGCAGTCCAAATCAATGGGTGGAATCGGACAGTTTCCCTGTAAGGTCTGGAGTTAGCAGGGTTGCCCCTCTCTCCTGTCTTGTTTGTCTGCTGTATTGAACCTTTTGCTGAATCCATCAGGAAGGATGCGGGCATAAGAGGAGTGACATTGCCAGGCAGTGGGGGCATTCAAGTAAAGACCTCCCTGTACATGGACGATGTCGCTGTCTTCTGCACGGATCCAGGGTCGGTTCGCAGACTGATTAGTATCTGCGACCAGTTTTGAGTCGGCCACGGGAGCCAGGGTGAACCGCAGGAAGAGCGAGGCCATGCTCTTTGGCAACTGGCCTGACAGATCTTCCGTCCCCTTCACCATCAAGCCTGACTTCTTGAAGGTGTTGGGGATCTGGTTCGGGGGGGCTGAGGCATGTAACAAAAAATTGGCTGGAGCGGATAGCCAGGGTGGGGAGGAAGCTGGAGCTGTGGAGGCAATGCTCCCTCTCCATAACGGGAAAGAATTTGGTCATCAGGTGTGAGGTGCTCTCGGGGCTGCTGTACTTGGCACAAGTGTGGCCTGTCCCTCCCTCATACGCCACAGGGATCACCCGGGCCATCTTCCACTTCATCTGGGGGTCGAGGATGGACCGGGTGCGACGGGCCACAATGTACAAGTCGGCAGACAACGGGGGTAAAAGCGTGCCAAGTCGCCCTCATAGGCACTGATTAGCTACCGCTGATTAACTGATTAACAGCCACGCTTCCGTCAGTCTGCCTCAGGGCAGCTGTGGCTACAAAAAGTAGCTCACCACCACCGAGTGTGACTGAGGAGTGAATGAATAATGCGATGTAAAGCACTTTGAGTATCTAGAAAAAGCGCTATATAAATCCAATCCATTATTATTATTATTAAGTGTGGCATTTCCTGCGATTGCAAGGGAAAGTGCCAGGAGAGGGGGTGGTTTGGGTGGGAAGGGACGAATTAATGAGGGAGATTGTAACGCATTGTATTTTCTCTGTCTGGTTAGTACACGGCAAAAATACTTTTCATTGTATCTTGGTACATGTGACAACAATAAACTTATCCCATGTCCCAGCATTCCCAGGCTTGTTGCCTACTATCCATTTACAATTAGAATGCTTATTTTTATCCACAAGTTTTTATCCACGAGTAGTTGCTCTACTCAACAGCCAAAAATCTGTAGCCTCCCTTTGATCGGGTATTTTGTTGGTTCACATGCTTGATCAATGGTGTTTTATCATTAATGTTTTATTATTGTTAATGTTTAGTGTTTTCTGAGCCATTAGTAACTGTCACTATATGTCATGTTGTTACTTGTGGGTGGAGCACCAAGGCAAATTCCTTGTATGTGAAATACTTGGCCAATAAACTTGTTTACAGTGGCTTGCAAAAGTTTTCATACCCCTTGAACTTTTTCACATTTTGTCATGTTACAACCACAAACGTAAATGTATTTTATTGGGATTTTATGTGATAGACCAACACAAGTGGCGCATATTTGTGAAGTGGAAGGAAAATGATACATGGTTTTCAAATTTTTTTTACAAATAAAAAACTGAAAAGTGTGGCGTGCAAAAGTATTCAGCCCCCTTTATTCTGATACCCCTAAATAAAATCCAGTGCAACCAATTGCCTTCAGAAGTCACCTAATTAGTAAATAGAGTCCACTTGTGTGTAATCTAATCTCGGTATAAATACAGCTGTTCTGTGAAGGCCTCAGAGGTTTGTTGGAGAACATTAGTGAACAAACAGCATCATGTAGCCCAAGGAACACACCAGACTGGTCAGGGATAAAGTTGTGGGGAAGTTTAAAGCAGGGTTAGGTTATAAAAAAAATCCCAAGCTTTGAACATCTCACGGAGCACTGTTCAATCCATCATCCAAAAATGGAAAGAGTATGGTCCAACTGCAAACCTACCAAGACATGGCCGTCCACCTGACAGGCCGGGCAAGGAGAGCGTTGATCAGAGAAGCAGCCAAGAGGCCCATGGTAACTCTGGAGGAGCTGCAGAGGTCCACAGCTCAGGTGGGAGAATCTGTCCACAGGACAACTATTAGTCGTGCACTCCACAAATTGGGCCTTTATGGAAGAGTGGCAAGAAGAAAGCCATTGTTGAAACAAAGACATAAGAAGTCTCATTTGCAGTTTGCCACAAGCCATGTGGGGACACGGCAAACATGTGGAGGAAGTGCTCTGGTCTGATGAGACCAAAATTGAAGTTTTTGGCCTAAATGCAATTAACACTGCACATCACCCTGAACACACCATCCCCACTGTGAAACATGGTGGTGGCAGCATCATGCTGTGGGGATGCTTTTCTTCAGCAGGGAGCTTGTCAGAGTCGATGGGAGATGATGGAGCCAAATACAGGGCAATCTTGGAAGAAAAACCTGTTAGAGTCTGCAAAAGACTTGAGACTGGGGCGGAGGTTCACCTTCCAGCAGGACAACAACCCTAAACATACAGCCAGACCTACAATGGAATGGTTTAGATCAAAGCATATTCATGTGTTAGAATGTCCCAGTCAGTCAAGACCTAAATCCAATTGAGAATCTCTGGCAAGACTTGAAAATTGCTGTTCGCAGATGCTCTTCATCCAATCTGACTGAGCTTGAGCTATTTTGCAAAGAAGAATGGACAAAAATGTCAGTCTCTAGATGTGCAAAGCTGGTAGAGACATACCCCGAAGGACTTGCAGCTGTAATTGCAGCAAAAGGTGGTTCTACAAAGTATTGACTCAGGGGGGCAGAATACTTTTGCACGCCACACTTTTCAGTTTTTTTATTTGTATAAAATTTGGAAAACCATGTATCATTTTCCTTCCACTTCACAATTATGCGCCACTTTGTGTTGGTCTATCACATAAAATCCCAATAAAATACATTTACGTTTGTGGTTTGTAACGTGACAAAATGTGGAAATGTTCAAGGGGTATGAAAACTTTTTGCAAGCCACTGTAACTTCTCCAGGTGCGGCCCAAAATAATGTGAGAGTACTGTCTCCAACACCATGTCAGGCAGTGTGTCCCAGACTGTGGCCATCCCCTGGTGAAAGATTCTTCTCCAGAGATCATCCTGTAAAGTCCTGACCTAAATCTATGCCCCCCCCCCCACCTACCCAGGTCATGGACACGTCTAACACGTAAAGTATTTTTGCCATCGACGTTTCTCATTGCTATTTCTTCCTCTATATGATCGCTGCTTGTCCTCCACAACTTAAATGAACACTAACTCAACCACCCAGTCTCTGTTGATGATTGAAATATTCATTTCCGAGCAATATCCTGATGGATCTCCTCTGCATCCTTCCCACAGTATGGAGATCAGAAATACACACACTCCTGCAACTTAAGACTTCCTATAAATTTGTAACTATAAGAAAATGCCTCTCTGCACTTGCATTCGATGCTGGAGCTAATGACAAGAATGCTAAATGTTGTCTTAGTGTGCTGCTGACTTTAGGGATCTATGGATTTGTACGGGTGTTTCTCAGTGGTCTCTAGGCCCTTGTCATTCATGGTGAATATCATGGTTTTATTGTTTAAGAGGGAACTGCTGATGCTGGAAAATCGAAGGTAGACAAAAGTGCTGGAGAAACTCACCGGGTGAGGCAGCATCTATGGAGCGAAGAAAACAGGCAACATTTCGGGTCGAGACCCTTCTCCAGACAGTCTATCCTGGTTTTATTTATCCCTCCAACATGCGTCAACTTGCCCTAATCAGGATTAAATTTTGAAATTTTGAAGTTGATTTTGAAATTTAGAAAAGATACATTTGATAAAATTAAGAATGACCGGGAAAGAGAACTTCAAATGTCTTTATCTATAGAGAAATGGGAGAGGATTCTTCAATTAGTTAACACTTCCTCAATGCGTGCAAGACACACTTTGATACAATTCAAGGTGGTTCACAGAGCTCATATGTCAAAAGATAAGTTAGCTCGTTTTTATTGTCAAATCTACCTGTGACAGATGCAATTCTGAAGTGGCCTCATTGACTCATATGTCTTGGTCCTGCCCACTTTTGGAAAAATATTGGAAATACATTTTTGATACTATCTCTGTAGATTTAGGTACTGATTTACAACCTCATCCCATTACTGCAATTTTTGGGCTACAAATGTTAGATTCTATCCATGTCCCATTCTGCCCATTGGCTGATTGCTTTAACCACATTAATTGCCAGAAGATCTATTTTATTTAAATGGAAAGATTCCAATCCTCTGACCACACTCCATTGGTACTCTGAAATGATATCATGTTTAAATTTAGAAAAAATCAGGAGTGACATTGTTGAACCCTTGGTTAAATTTGATAGGACTTGGGGAAGATTTATTCAATATTTTCATACTACATAAACTGTCCCATCTCCAACTGTTATAATAAATATTTTTACTGGTATACGGTGGAACGGACTTGACGATAAAAACAAGGACCTAAATTGTTGAAACTCTTTGCAGCCCAGATTCTGTTTTGCTTTTTGTTTTTTTCTTTTTCTTCTTTTAATTTAGGGGGGTTTGTTTTTTTTTTGTTCTCTTTTTTCTCCTTTTTTTTCTTTTTATCTTTTAGTTTTTATACATATAAGTTTTCTTTTAAACACCGGCCGGTCTATATTTAATGTGTATTTTGACACTGGACTCATATTTAGGTTATACCTGTCATTAATGTAACCCTGATTCCTATGTAACAATATCACTGTTATGTTTATTATTACTCTTTTGCTGTTTTGTTTTTGCTTTTGAAAAACACTAATACATTTTTTTTTAAAGAACGAAAGGATTAAATTTGAAATGTCACTTCTCCGTCTAACATGTTGACTAATCATCCACAAATACTGGTTCAATCCAGTTGCGGCGGTAGAAATGCTTAGTCAAGTGATCACAAATTTGGCAGATACCTGCAAGGCCAAAATCAGGAACACTTGGAAAAAAAATTATCAGATTATCTCAAAATAACAAGCATTCAAATTATAGGCAATAGACAACAGGTGCAGGAGTTGGCCATTCGGCCCTTCGAGCCAGGAACGCCATTCAATGTGATCATGCTGATCATCCCCAATCAGTACCCCATTCCTGCCTTCTCCCTATATCCCCTGACTCCGCTATCTTTAAGAGCCCTATCTAGCTCTCTCTTGAAAGTATCCAGAGAACCAGCCTCCACCACCCTCTGAGGCAAAGAATTTCACACTCACAATTCTCTGGGTGAAAAAGTGTTTCCTCGTCTCCGTTCTAAATGGCTTACTCCGTATTCTTAAACTGTGGCCCCTGGTTTTGGATTCCCTCATCATCGGGAACTTGTTTCCTGCCTCTAGTGTGTCCAAACCCTTAACAATCTTATATGTTTCAATAAGATCCCCTCTCATTCTTCTAAACTCCAGAGTGTACAAGCCCAGCCGCTCCATTCTCTCAGCACAATTGTAATGGCAATTTCTTTCTTTTCCAATGTCCAACTTTCCATTGCTGGGTGATTCTTCAGTAAGTGTCTTCAGTAAGTCCCGCTACTTTGATGCTGTATAAAAGGAAAATCCACAATTCTATCCCATTTCTTCTTTTTCTATATTGTTAATAAACATCATAGTCATAAATAAAGATTAAACCCTAAATGAATAATGTATAATTGTTTACATTTTTTCCCGATGTTCGATGCCCCCCCCCCCCCCCACACTGGAAAACTGCATGTCCCGATGGTAACTAGTGAAATTTCAAGTCTGCATATTTATTTAATAGGGGATCTATCTGAAATGAAAATACTTTTAGATGTTAGGTATTAATAATTAAAATATTTATCACCCTTAAAAAAATTCCTCTATTCTTGATAAAATTGTAAATCTTACCGTTTTTTTCAAAAATGTGTTGAGCCGGCCCACATGGCTATGAATAGAATAGACGCGAACGTCCCACCTCAAAAGACCTCAAATTCAAAAGTCCCCCTACCTTGTAAATTTCTCCTGATTTGCGGGAAGAGAAGCGTGTGAAAATTCCGTTTCTTGCTGCATGGCGAGCACATACCTTTATTCGGCATCATCTCCGAACGGTGCTCAACTCTTAGAAATTTTTAAATCATTCTTTTTTGATTTGTTCTGGAGAACAAATCGCGTCATGTGCCATTCGTCCAAACGATATGGCCAGGCTTGGCCTTCGGGCAAGGCCTTCCTGGGCTAAAGGCTTGAGCCACCATTTCCGTCACGGCCACATCCGCAACTTAACCCCCGATCTCCATCCAGCTCCAGCTCCAGCCGGACACATAGCCGTCGCATCTTCCCGTGACGCGATGTCCATCTCCATGCCCAGCCCTTTTCAGCCCTCCCCCCCCCCCCCCCCCCACCACCGGGGAACAAGGGCTGAAGAAGGCCAGGTGTGGAGAGGGACATCAGGTCACCGGAAGATGCAACGGCTGTGACGGCTTTGTGTCCAGCTGGAGATGGAGATGGAGCCGCTGGAGATGGAGCCGCTGGAAATTGGGGGTAAGTAATCCTAGCCCTAGTCCCAACCCTAATCCTAGCCCAAACCCTAGCCCCCAACTCTAATCCTAGCCCCAGCCCCAGCTCCAACCCCCAGCGCTAGCCCGAACCCTAGCCCTAAAGATAGTTTTAGTTATCTCCCATCAAGTGATGCTCACAAACTTGATCATGTCCACCATGCTGAGTCATATCCGTCATATGAGTATTTTATGCTCATAATGTGGAAAATAATACACAACAATGACCATAATTATCAATTGTAATTGATCAATGGCCAATATGCCTCTGCCTATTCACCTGAAGTTAATATTGTTTTAGAGGAAGTTGGTGAAAAGTTATGTGAAGGTTACCATTCTTGCTGAAAATCACCACATTTTTCAGCAGTAAACTGTTACGAAGGTTTAACATTAATGCGGTATTAATGAATGAAACTTTTTTTTTGGTGGTTTATTTGGGGAAGATACTGCATAATTTGAAAGACTGCGACAAAAATTTGCTACTATATTCTTAAATCAGTTATATTTTGCAGTGTTGTTCATCATAAAAATGCGATGCATATGACTGAATGCAATGGGCAACCTTGAAAAAGAAGAGGAAAAAATAAATTAAATTCTCTAAAAAATTGCGCCAAACATATTTTTCCCATAGTAGAGATGTTCATCTATGTGAAACAACATTTAAAGTTGCAAAATTTTAAGTTTTATATTAGGGTTTCCGGAAACGTTAATACCTCCACCAATGTAAAGCACTTTAGTCAACGAGAGTTGTTTTTTAAATGTGCTGTAGAAATAAAAGTGACTTGACGTGAAAGTGACAACTTCAAATTAGACACTTACTGATGAATCACCCTACCATTACTGCACAGAGTGATCTTACACAGATTAAAAGAAACAAATCTTCAAGTTGTTATTTCCAGTTTACATCATGGAAACAGGCCCTTCTGCCCAACTTGCCCACACCGGCCAACATGTCCCAGCTGCACGTCCTACCTGCCCGCGCTTGGCCCATTTCCCTCAATATTATACAATATAACACAATATAATACAATATTACACAATATAAGACAATATTGTACAATAATATACAATATCCAATATTATACAATATAATACAATAATATAGAATATAATACAATAATATACAATATAATACAATAATATACAATATAATACAATATTATACAATATAATATAAGGCATTTCCATTTCAGTTTCAAGCACAGGGCAGGCCAAACATTTCATTTTCATTTCCATTGCCATTTCAGTTTCAAGTACAGGGCAGGCCAAACAACTCATTTTATTTTCATTTCCATTGCCATTTCAGTTTCAAGCACAGGGCAGGCCAAACAACTTATTGCATTGTCATTTCATTTCCATTTTGCATTTCAGTTTCAAGCACAGGGCAGGCCAAACAACTCATTGCATTTTCATTAAGGGCTAACAAATCATTTATTGCAAGTACATTGCAGACTCACCGTTCTGTTGATTCACAGCTTAGACTCACAGTTGTGGCCTCTCCCTCGTGATCTTCCAGAATGACTGACTCACATCCAGGCATCCGGAGCTTTATACTCCTGCCCCACCCCCCGGAAGGGGCATTATCTTAAAAATGTTGATTGACAGGTGAGCGGACCAATCAGCTGATCTTAAGATTTATTAAACAGTCATAACTTTTTTTATTTTTTCAGTGATCGGAAAAATCCTTGGAACTGCAGCAGCGGAGGAGGAGGGTGAGTAAGATGGCCAAAAATCATAGCGATATAGGGTAGCGTTTTTTCTAAAATCAATTAACAGCGTAGACAGGAAGTGGCCAAGATGAGACTTTTAGTTATATAGATTTCATTGCGGACATTGGACGTTTACTCTGAAACTATTGCTACATGCTGAGAAAACTATTTTCAGCACTCTCTTTCACTCTACCTGCTGTACTTGCGCTTGGCTTGTTTGTGTTTATGTATAGTATTATCTGATTAGATTGGACAGCATGCAAACAAAATATTTTCACTGTTTCTCAGTACAAGTGACAATAATAAGTGTCGGCACAGTAGAGCAGCTGGTAGAACCGCTGCCTCACGGCGTCGGAGACTCTGGTTTGATTCTAAGTACGGCCACTGTTTGAGTGGAGTTTGCACGTTTTTCTTACGACAGATTGTGTTTCCTCCCACATCCCTATGGCATGCTGGATAAACGTCTATTGCCCTGTGTAAATGTGCTCCTAATATGCAAAACGCGAGATAACATAAAACTAGTGTGAACGGGTGATCTATTGATGATTGGCATGGACTCGCTGGGCCGAAGGGCCTGTTTGCATACTGTGCCTCTGAACTCTGAATGCTAAAGCTAAAGTGCAAGAATAAGTCCGGTTTAATGTCACAATGGTGTATTCTGTCAAAAGGTGTCGACATTGTGTCCATCCAGAATCAAGAAGAGAATGCATCCGTGGGATTGAACAGTGGGAGAGGGACAATTTTTGTGAGTTAGCGCATTGTTTAGTTGCCGCAGGGAATAAGTTACAGCAACAGCCTGGGGACCATTGTCAGGGCAAGCCGAGGATCGCAGCCGGGTCTCCCTCCGTGCAGTGTGCGGGTGGATCCGGCACGTGGCCTGACAGCAACCCGCTGATCGGAGTGCCTTATCTCCGTCATGTGGTCTGCCTTTTAGCTGAGTGGGGTGGTGACATTCCAAGTGACATTGGTCGGTGGGGGCGCTGCAAGCCGGTGCCCTGTCAGCAGCGTGTCCGTTTTTTCTACTTTAAAACATTTTTTGAATATGTTTTAAAGTAACTTGGTAAATTGGATATCTTAGAACAAGAGGAATTAGGAGCTCAGATTACAAGTGAAGAAATAAGAGAAACAATAAAAGAACTGAAAAATAGGAAGACACCAGGGCCTGACGGTTTTAATAATGAATTCTATAAAAGATTTTAGGAGTTAATGGCCCCATGATTACTTAAATTATATAGTTATGCTTTTACCGAAAAGAAATTACCAGAAACTTTAGCAGAATCTACAATTACGCTTATACCAAAAAAAGATAAAGATCTAGAAGATCCGGGCTCGTATAGAGCTATATCACTTTTAAATACAGATCCAAAAATTTTAGCAAAGATTTTAGCAAGAAGATTGAACAAATATATTAATAAATTGATAAACCAGGACCAAACGGGGTTTATACCCAAAAGACAATCATTTAACAATTTGAGATGACTTTTTGATATAATGTATTCATATAAAGGAGAAAAGGAAGACTTATCAGTTGTATCTTTAGATGCAGAGAAAGCATTTGATCAGGTAGTGTGGCAGTATTTATACATAGTACTTCAAAAATTTAATATGGGAGATAATTTTATTTTATTAGATGGGTAAAATTATCATATGATAAACCAACGGGAAGAATATTAACTAATAATATGTTGTCTCCTAAATTCCAATTATCACGGGGCAATAGGCAGGGATGTGTCTTATCACCCCTGCTATTTGCCCTTATGATAGAGCCTCTGGCTGAAAGGATAAGAACACATCCGAATATTCAGGGATATAATACCCAGGATTCTCATAACAAAATTTCATATAATTTCATTTATATATTAGAAATTCAGAAACGAGTATCCCGAATTTAGTAAATGTAATAGCAGAATTTGGCTCCTTTTCTGGATATAGAATAAATTGGAATAAAAGTGAAATTATGTCATTACAGCCCCAGAAAACGAATCATCTATTAAAATTTCCATTTAAAATTGCAACGGAAAAATTTAAGTATTTAGGTATTCAAGTTACCAGAAGATATAAATCATTATTTAACGCTAATTTTAGTCCTTTGTTAAATAAATTGAAACGTTCTGATTACATTTTGGAAAACGCACCCACTATCATTAATTGGCAGAATAAATGCTATAAAAATGATAGTGCTACCACAACTAATATATTTATTTCAATCCATACCAATATATATACCAAAATATTTTTTTTTTAAACTAGACTCCAATATTACTAATTTTATATGGGACTACAAAGCACATAGAATTAAAATAAATCATCTGTGTAAACCTAAAGATGTAAGGGGGACTTGCACTGCCTACTTTTTTATATTATTATTGGGCAGTGCATATTAAGAATATTATTTATTGGTTGGATTGTCCTTCTCAACAGATGGAATGGATAAGAATGGAGAAAGAGGATTGTTTTCCTTACGATTTAGGAGCGATCCTCTTCTCCCCGATAAAATTGAATAATATATTATATAAGAAGAATCCAATCATACACAATATAATTTGAATTTGGAAACAAATAAAATAGTAAGATTAAATGAGAACTTACCAGTTCGAAGTTTGATCTGTATTTTGTGAGGAGTTACGATGAGGGATTACGTGAAGACCCCGTCCAGCACGCATGCGCGACATTCTTCAAAGCAGCGGTGTGGATTCACAGAAAAACACAACAATTGAAATAAATATAATAAAGAAAAAATAAGAACTTAATTACCAATAGAGGGTGGGAGCGGAGGGCACGTAATCCCTCATCGTAACTCCTCATAAAATACAGATCAAACTTCGAACTGGTAAGTTCTCATTTAATCTTACTATTTTACTTCGGAGTCACGTGAGTGACTACGTGAAGACTTCAAAGCTCTGTGAATCCGAACCGTGTACCAGCTCATGCTTCACTCACTGCCTGAAGACCTTAGAGGGAGGAAGCATGTTATACAATCAACAATAACCTGTTTGTGAACAATAAAGGTTTATTAATGATAACAAAAAACAGAGAGCTCCCGTGGCTTAAATTAAATATTAGCTGCAGACTCTAAAATTCTGTCTGCAAATGTAGCAGGTTCCGCCAGTGGCTTATTATAAAACCTTTGGAAAGTTCTCTCCGAGGACCATCCTGCTCTGGCCAGAATATGGTCCATAGGCACATCCATTCGCCTAGCCGCCGACGTAGATGCAGCCCTGGTGGAATGAGATTTGTAAACATTAGTATCGACTCCCGCGGACTTAAGCACCTGCTTGAGCCATCTTGAAATGGTTTGGCTCGTCACCTGACCATGAGGCTTCTTGTGGCTTATCCATAAGGCTTTTTCTCTCCCTCTTAAGTTATATGTTGTGTCTATGTAATTGGCGAGATGGGTCTTGGCACACAACCGTGGGTCAGGTGAATATGCCCGGAACTCCATTACTGGAGGCGTGGTACCTGGTCTAGTTTGTTTGACCAGTCCCTGAATGTGAAATGTGATACAGTCCAATGACTCTGTCATGCTGTCCAGCCTCAGAAGGTGGAGGGACTGTACCCTTTGAGCTGACACTAGTGCCATGAGCATGACTGATTTCAGTGTAAGTTGTTCCAGCGTGAGTGACCTGGGTGGTGGCCATCCCCTAAGGTACGTCAGTACAATGCTGACATCCCAGATCTGAGTGTACCTGGGCCTAGGGGAATTGGTGTTAAAAATGCCCCTCATGATTTTGACCACTAGTGGATGGGACCCCAAAGTCAGTTGTCCTGCAGCTGGAACCAAATAAGCTGACAACGCACTCCTGGCTGTATTAATGGCGCTGTAGCTGAGTCCTTCCCGATGTAATCCTACCAGGAACTCCACAACACTGGTGGCTGTAGCTGTAGTGTAGGTAGTTCCTGTTTTGGAGCAATACCGTTCCCATTTTCTTATGTTGGTCAGGTATTGTCTCCTGGTGGACTCCCGGTGGGATGCGGTCATCATGTTGATGGCGTCCTCAGACAGTCCAGGCCCAGTAGAGGTCTTTTTAGAATCTGCAAGCCAGGAGATTGACTCTGTCATGGCACGGGTGACTAATGCCTGACACTGGGTGGATTAATAACTCTCGACTGCTGGGGAATTCCAACGGTGTTTCAACAGCCATGTCGAGGGCCACTGGGAACCATGGCTGTGTACGCCAGTCGGGTATTATCAAGATTCCTGAAGCGGAATCCAATTGAATCTTGCGTAATACCCGACTGATGAGGCAGAAGGGAGGGAAAGCATAAAAGAACATTTTCCCCCAATGCAGCGAGAATGCATCAACTGATGCTGCTCAGGGTCTGGTTCCCAAGCGACATACGTTGGTACCTGGTGATTCAGCCTGGATGCAAATAGATCGATATCTGGTGTGCCATATTGCTTTGTAATTTCAGCAAATATTTTGGGATTTAACATCCATTCGATGTTATCATTGAATCTGCGTGACCTGGTGTCTGCCACTGTATTTTGCTTACCTGGTAGGTAAGTTGCTGATAACCAAATATGTCTTTCAACACACCATTGCCAGATTAGGTTGGCCAAATTGTCACACGATATCGACTTTACACCACCCATGTGGTTGATATAAGCCACCACCGTGGTATTATCTAATTGCAACCGGACATGTGCATGATGCGTATTAGATGAAAATGCTTTTAACCCATAAAACGCACCCAACATTTCTAAGTAGTTAATACCCCGTGTCTGTAGGCAAGATGATTCAAATTTACTCCATCTGCCCCCTGTGCTGGATTGCATGTTAGTTGCTCCCCAGCCCAAAGCACTGGCATCCGTTTGAATGGTTAATACTGGGTTGGTGATTATTATGGGGCTGGAGCTGAGCCATACGTTCCTTGCCCACCATTGTAACTCTGGAATGGATTCAGCAGTTAAACTCATAGCTCGGTCAAAGTGACCTGAGTTTTGCTTTAGTGCATGCACTTTTGCTCTTTGCAAATTTTGATAGTGCAAAGGCCCAAATTGTACAGCTGGAAAAGCTGCTACCATTTTGCCAATAACTCTGGCTACCTCCCGTATGGTTGGCTGATGTTTATTCATGAGTTTGTTGCATGCTAGTGCCAATTCTGATGCTTTCCCCTTCGGCAGAGTTACAATCATGCGAACAGTATCAATCGTAAATCCAAGATAGTCCATGGTAGTGGACGGTGTAAAATTGGATTTATCTGGATGTATGACAAACCCCAAAGTTTCAAACAAACGTTTGGTGGCTGCTACTGCCAAAATGGCTGTCTCCAAGGTTTTCCCCACTATTAAAATGTCGTCTAAATACGCCATGACTCTATGCTTTTGTTTCCTCAATAATGCCAAGGCAGGTTTTAAGATTTTAGTGAACAGCCTTGGAGCGGAGGTTAGCCCATTTGGTAAGGCTTTAAATTGCCATAGCTGTTTCATCCAGATAAATTTTAAGTATTTACGATGCTCCTTGTGTATGGGTACTGAGTAGTAGGCATCTTTTAAATCAATGCTTGCTAGAAAGTAACCTCTAGAAACCAATAGTCTGGCTGTTTCAAAAGTATCCATCTTGAAATGTATATACCTGACAGACTTGTTTAAAGTAGTTAAGTCAATGATGATGCGACGTCCACCATCTTTTTTGATTTTAGTGAAAATATTAGACACAAATTCCAAAGGTTCATGTTTTATTCTTTCAATGACACCTTTTGCTTGTAACCTATCAGTTCAGCTTGACCCTCTTGTTTCTCTTTGACTGAGAGGGTGAATACCCTTTTGGGTATATGCTGAACTGGCAGAATGTTTTCATGAACAAAGTCAATTTTGTAGCCATGAACGCTGCTGAGTATATACTTTTCGTTAGTGATGGATTCCCATGCATCCAAAAAACAAGTGCAATCTCCCCCCTGTTAGTATAGAGCCCCTACTGCTCATATGCTGAGAGGAACCAGACCCACCTACCTCCATGGTTATTGGTGCTTCTTCTGTCTCTTCGCTGGGCGATGAGGCGTCTGCTGGCCTGTAGAGGGTTGATGTTGATGTTGATGTTGTTGGGGGTGGCGCATTTTCCATGGGGTCCGCTCTGGGCCCTGGCCTAAAAAAGGCTTACGGGGAATGGTTGCGGACCCCGAGCTTTCACCAGTCCCATAGTGTGGTCGACGACTGGTGGACGCCATGGGGTACTGCCGCCTGGGTTTGTTAGGTCTGCTCGGTCCCAAACCTGCCCTCACGAGACCAAAGGTCTTGGATTCTTCTTCTAGGTCTTTCACCTTTTTTGGGAGGTCTTTCCCAAAGAGCAGAATAGGAGGTTCTGAACCCGGTGTTTTGCAAAGTCCTGCAAATTTAGGGTTGAGGGCAGGCTTGATGATTTCCTTCCGTAAATTGTTTATTTCATATTGAGTGGTGCACAGCAGAGCTAATGTGTCTTGCTGATTTGTGGAGCTGTCCGCACCATCAATGGACCGAGCATATGATGTTATTCCTGCAGTTAGCAGTTTAAGGATTTTCTGGAGCTTCAATTCCAGGTTCCTGATGTTCTGCCCCAAATGTCCCCAAATTTGGCTGTTTACAGCTGGTACATTCAATGATGTACAATTTACTGGGGCTGTATATAGTTCAAGAGCCTCATTGACCACCTGTTCTTGTAGGGGTTTTGAGGACAGGTGGTTAATGCTGGCTGCAAGTTTCGGCTCTAACGGCCGACACGCTTGTGGAATGGCCACGTAGCGGTTGACCACACCCAGCAGCTCTTCCTGATCCTGTACACCCTGCGTACTCCCGACATCTTCAGCCAGTGATCCCTCTTCCTGACCAGCCCAGACCTGGTCGCCAATGCTGCCTTCAAAAGAAGGTGAAGCAATGGCCAGTGCCGTGAAGGGCACTGCGGGAGTGCCTGAGCTCCCTTGGCGAGTCTGCTGCTGCTCTCTCAGCAGATCTCGCTGGAGCAATTGCTCCATAAGCCGTTCCATGCGGTTTAGGCGGCTGCCTGTGTCGCGCATGCGTGCTGGACGGGGTCTTCACGTAGTCACTCACGTGACTCCGAAGTAAAATTATTGTTTCTAGTGTTTGGAGTTTTTTCTTGATATGATAATAATTTGAGTTTATTTTATTTATTGTGATGTCTTTATATAGATTTTTGAAATGTGCTCTCCAGATATTGCTGTCTTGAATTGGTAATGTTTGTAGTTTTGTTGTGCTCAGGTTATTCCACATATCCCAAAATTGGTTGTGATTTATGGAATTTTCAATTTCTTCGTCTTTTATGAGTGTAATTTTGTCTTTTGTTCCTAATAGTGTGTTTATACCTTTTAAGAGTTTCATTATATCTAATACGTAAGTCTGGATTGTTTGGTTGATGGTGTTTTTGGTTCGGTATTTTCCTCAGATCTTTTCTGACAATTTTACACTCATGGTCGAACCATTTTTCATGGTTGTGTTTTTTGATAATTGTTCTCTTCTGTTTCACAAGGTGAGCTTTGATAGCTGCCTTGTGAAAGATCATATTAATGTCATTTATAGCCATGTTTACACCATCTCTAGTAGTCTCATATGGGTTTGTCTTGAATTTCAGTATTTTATTTGTGAGATTAGATGAGTTCAGGGCCACGATTAATTTATCCCCACTGTCTGAAGCCCATCTGTAAGTCTGATTTAGTTTATACAGCATACTGGGTTCCTTTTTTCGGTCTTTAGTTTGAACAGGAAATTTTAGGTACACGTTGATTTGACTATGGTCTGAAAGAGGGGACTGCTGCCTGACAGTGAATGCACTGATAGTGCAGAGGCCTACGTCAGTAATTGCGTAGTCTACCACGCTAGACCCAAGAGCTGAGGAATATGTAAACCTTCCCAGCGAGTCCCCTCTGAGCCTGCCATTAACTATGTACAGGCCCAAGGCTCGACAGAGATGCACTGCCTCTCAACCACTTTTATTTATTTCACAGTCAAGGTTGTTCCGGTTAATGAGAGTTGGTGTGACATACAAGGGGGTTTGACCGAACACATGGTCGGTCCTGTGGGTCTATGGAATCGGGTTCACATCCGGTCCTTGCATTCAGGCCTCCACATAGTAGCACATTTCCCTGGGCCTGGAAATGATTGATTTCCATGTGGAGAGTTTCAAATATATCCTCTTCAAAGTATGGCGATTCTATTGGGGGTATGTAGGCGGCACATAGATAGATATCTTTTCCAATTATTCCAATTTTTTATCTAGTCTCAACCATACATGTGATTTCCCCTGTTTTATTGATGTAATGTGGCTGTCTAGTTCTTCTTTGTACCACACCAAGCCCCCCCCCCCCCCCCCCCCCCCCGGTGGTTCTGCCCTTATGTATATCAGTAGTTTTTACTGAGGGCACCATGACTTCATGGTACCCTGAGGGCAGTGAATGAACGTATCCTTTCGGTACCATGTTTTTCTGTTAATATCATTATATCCGTGTCTTCTTTAAACTTTAGGAACTCAGGGTTCCCAGTCTTCATCCCGAAGGTTGAAGAGTAGAGACCCTGGATATTCCAGCGGCCGATATGAAATGAACTCATATATTTTGTATTTATATTCATTTCTTTTTAAATTTAAATAAAACCTATTTTGTGGGACAGGTGCGAAAACGCTATTTTTTTCTATAATTGGGGAATGTTAGGTAAAGTTTTGTGTGCCATGGGAAGGCAGACTCGTACTGCCACCTAGTAATAATAACTATATTAATAATAGCAATATCAACAGTATTAATAGTAATATCAACAATATCAACAGTACTAATTCAGTGCAATCACATGCTGTTTTTATCAGTCACTCGGAAGGGACTGTTTATATATTTGTATCCTTTGTTAAACATAGAAACATAGAAATTAGGTGCAGGAGTAGGCCATTCAGCCCTTCGAGCCTGCACCGCCATTCAATATGATCATGGCTGATCATCCAACTCAGTATCCCGTACCTGCCTTCTCTCCATACCCTCTGATCCCCTTAGCCACAAGGGCCACATCCAACTCACTCTTAAATATAGCCAATGAACTGGCCTCAACTACCCTCTGTGGCAGAGAGTTCCAGAGACTCACCACTCTCTGTGTGAAAAAAGTCTTTCTCATCTCGGTCTTAAAGGATTTCCCCTTATCCTTAAGCTGTGACCCCTTGTCCTGGACTTCCCCAACATCGGGAACAATCTTCCTGCATCTAGCCTGTCCAACCCCTTAAGAATTTTGTAAGTTTCTATAAAATCCCCTCTTAATCTTCTAAATTCCAGAGAGTATAAACCGAGTCTATCCAGTCTTTCTTCATAAGACAGTCCTGACATCCCAGGAATCAGTCTGGTGAACCTTCTCTGCACTCCCTCTATGGCAATAATGTCCTTCCTCAGATTTGGAGACCAAAACTGCACGCAATACTCCAGGTGTGGTCTCACCAAGACCCTGTACAACTGAAGTAGAACCTCCCTGCTCCTGTACTCAAATCCTTTTGCTATGAAAGCTAACATACCATTCGCTTTTTTTTCACTGCCTGCTGCACCTGCATGCCTACTTTCAATGACTGGTGTACCATGACACCCAGGTCTCGCTGCATCTCCCCTTTTCCTAATCGGCCACCATTTAAATAATAGTCTGCTTTCCTGTTTTTGCCACCAAAGTGGATAACCTCACATTTATCCACATTATACTGCATCTGCCAAACATTTGCCCACTCACCCAGCCTATCCAAGTCACCTTGCAGTCTCCTAGCATCCTCCTCACAGCGAACACTGCCCCCCAGCTTAGTGTCATCCGCAAACTTGGAGATATTGCCTTCAATTCCCTCATCCAGATCATTAATATATATTGTAAATAGCTGGGGTCCCAGCACTGAGCCCTGCGGTACCCCACTAGTTACTGCCTGCCATTGTGAAAAGGACCCGTTTACTCCTACTCTTTGCTTCCTGTTTGCCAGCCAGTTCTCTATCCACATCAATACTGAACCCCTAATACCGTATGCTTTAAGTTTGTATACTAATCTCTTATGTGGGACCTTGTCGAAAGCCTTCTGGAAGTCCAGATATACCACATCCACTGGTTCTCCCTTATCCACGCTACTAGTTACATCCTCGAAAAATTCCACAAGATTCGTCAGACATGATTTACCTTTTGTAAATCCATGCTGACTTTGTCCAATGATTTCACCACTTTCCAAATGTGCTGCTATCCCATCTTTAATAACTGACTCTAGCAGTTTCCCCACTACCGATGTTAGACTAACTGGTCTGTAATTCCCCGTTTTCTCTCTCCCTCCCTTCTTAAAAAGAGGGGTTACATTTGCTACCCGCCAATCCTCAGGAACTACTCCAGAATCTAAAGAGTTTTGAAAGATTATCACTAATGCATCCACTATTTCCTGAGCTACTTCCTTAAGTACTCTGGGATGCAGCCTATCTGGCCCTGGGGATTTATCGGCCTTTAATCTATTCAATTTACCCAACACCACTTCCCGACTGACCTGGATTTCACTCAATTCCTCCTTTGACCCACAGTCCCCTGCTATTTCAGGCAGATTATTTATGTCTTCCTTAGTGAAGACGGAACCAAAGTAGTTATTCAATTGGTCCGCCATATCCTTGTTCCCCATGATCAACTCACCTGTTTCTGACTGCAAGGGACCTACATTTGTTTTAACTAACCTCTTTCTCTTCACATATCTATAAAAACTTTTGCAGTCAGTTTTTATGTTCCCTGCCAGTTTTCTTTCATAATCTATTTTTCCTTTCCTAATTAAGCCCTTTGTCCTCCTCTGCTGGTCTCTGAATTTCTCCCAGTCCTCTGGTATGCTGCTTTTTCTGGCTACTTTGTACGCATCATCCTTTGCTTTGATACTGTCCCTGATTTCCCTTGTTATCCACGGATGCACTACCTTCCCCGATTTATTCTTTTGCCAAACTGGGATGAACAATTTTTGTAGTTCATCCATGCAGTCAATGTTACCATAGAAGGTGGGAACATCGGGCTTGTAGCAGCTGCTTGATCTCTCCCATCTCCGAGGTGGTCCGCGGCAATAGCAGTCTCCTCGCAGTTTGGCGGCTGGTCCTGACGTGGTGGGGGGAAGGGAGTCCAGATTGGCCTCTTGGGTTCCCATTGATTGAGGGGGTGGAGAGATTACGTCCCAGGGCAGTATCTTTGAGGTTCTTTGCGAAGACCCTCACCCCCTTTGTGTTTAGATGTATTCCATCATGGAGGTCCCATGTACCGATGGTCGGGTGGTGGGCCAATTGGACATTAGGGAGGGCGGCACATCCTCTGCTGATCTCCATGTTGGTGTTGTGAATCTCCTGGGGTGGGGTATCCGTCCTGGGCAGCAGGGTAGAGATCACAATCCTCGATTCAGGGAATTCCTTGCTGTCCTTTTCTGCCATTCTCGTTATTGCCGCAGCAGTACGATGACGTAAGGTGCACAAATCATTCGTGCCTGTATGGATCACAAGGTGTTGAGGGCTCCCGGTGGTGTCTTTGCTCAGGACCCTCATTGCATGGTCTGTGGTGCTGCTGCTGCACGTTTGAACCAACACCTGGCGACCTGGGAACAGCCTCTGGGGGTCCAGAAACTTCCCGTTGGAATCAGTCGGTAGGACTACCTGGGAGGTTTTGCTCTTCAGACTGGGGGGCAGGAGGTTGGGTGAAGCTAGAGTGAGGGTTGCCTGTTGACTGCGTACCTGGGGGGAAAGCTGTCTAACAGACTCTCTCGCACGGGTATCTCTCTGTCCACTTATTGGCATGATAAAGTCCATCATCATATTGCCTAAGTATAAAACATAACATACATATTTAAAATGCATAAATATAAATACGAGTATACAGGGCATGGATAGATATGTCCCTGTACATATACTCACAATAGACCTACAGCCCTCTCTCTCTCTCTCTCTCTTTTTTTTTTTTTTTAGTTGCAAATCAGTTTTATTGCAAATAGACAATACTTGTCTCGGTATGTGCCATTTATTTTCTCTCTCTCTCTCTCTCTCTCTCTCTCTCTCTCTCTCTCTTCTCTCTCTTTCTCTCTCTCTCTCTCTCTCTCTTCTCTCTCTCTCTCTCTTTCCCCATAGCCATCAGACTATTAAACACAATACAAACAAACTCTGCACTATAACAGCCTATTGCACTATTTATTTATGTATGTGTGTGTATATATATTCTATGGTATATGGACACACTGATCTGATCTGTATTTATGCCTATAATATTCTGTTGTGCTGCAGCAAGCGAGACCTGGGTGTCATTGTACACCAGTCACAGAAAGTAAGCATGTAGGTACAGCAGGCAGTGAAGAAAGCCAATGGCATGTTGTTCTTCATAACAAGAGGAGTTAAGTATAGGAGCAAACAGGTCCTTCTGCACTTGTACAGGGCCCTGGTGAGACCACACCTGGAGTTTGTGTGCAGTTTTGGTCCCCTAATTTGTGGAAGGACATTCTTGCTATTGAGGGAGTGCAGCGTAGGTTTACATGGTTAATTCCCCAGATGGCAGGACTGTCATACGCTGAGAGAATGGAGCGACTGGGCTTGTGTACTATGGCGTTTAGAAGGATGAGAGGGGATCTTATTGAAACATACAAGATTGTTAAGGGTTTGGACACGCTAGAGGCAGGACACATGTTCCCGATGTTGGGGGACTCCAGAACCAGGGGCACAGTTTTAAAAATAAGGAGTAAGATATTGAGAACGGAGACGAGGAAACACTTTTTCTCACAGAGAGTTGTGAGTGTGGAATTCTCTGCCTCAGAGGGCGGTGGAGGCAAGGTCTCTGGATGCTTTTAAGAGAGAGCTGGATAGGGCTCTTGAAGATAGCGGAGTCGGGATTTGGGGAGAAGGCAGGAACGGGGTACTGATTGGGGATGATCAGCCATGATCACATTGAATGGCGGTGCTGGCTCAAAGGGCCGAATGGCCTACTCCTGCACCATTTGTCTATTGCCTATCATCTTTTGTCTATATGTTCTATGCAGGGCTGCCAACTCTCACGCTTTGAGCGTGAGAATTACGCATTTTGACAAATTCTCACGCCGTCACGCTGATCATAAATTTCTCACGCTCTGTGGTGAGAAATTCTGTGATCAATGAATATTTCAAAACTTAGAGAAACTGCATGGTCTGCGGGTGTTGGAGAGGCAGGGCTGAGGGAGGGATGGAAGCACAAGCAACAGCGGAGACAGATGCGGACGGGGATCCGTGGCTAGCGAGTGTTTGCGGGGCTGGCGAGTGTTTGCGGGGCTGGCGAGTGTTTGCGTGGCTGGCAGATGACGGGGCTGGCGAGTGTTTGCGGGGCTGGCGAGTGTTTGCGGGGCTGGCGCGGGGCTGGCGAGTGTTTGCGGGGGGCGAGTGTTGGCGGGGCTGGCGAGTGTTTGCGGGGCTGGCGAGTGTTTGCGGGGCTGGCGAGTGTTTGCGGGGCTGGCGAGTGTTTGCGGGGCTGGCGAGCCACTTGCTGCAGCTCCGGCCATGGAGCCGTCGGAGGCGTCGGAAGCGTTGCGCCGCTGCCGTGAGAGTCTCTGTGCTGAAGGGACAGAGACTCTCAAAGGGAGGCGGAGAGAGAGAGAGAGCGAGGAAGGAGACAGAGAGACAGAGGGGAGAGAGAGAGAGGGGGTGAGAGGAGAGAGAGGGGAGAGACAGAGAGAGAATGGGGAGAGAGAAGAGTGAGGGGGGGGGGAGGGGAGCGAGAGAGGTAGGGAAGAGAAGGGAGAGAGGGGGGAGGGTGAGGTGGGGGGGAACAGAGAGAGGGGTGAGAGGGAAGAAAGAGCGAAGAAAAGAGAGGGGGAAGGGAGGGGGTGGAGAGGATATGAGAGAATGGGAGAGGGGGAAGAGAGGGGTGGTAAAAGAGAGAGGGGAAGAGGGAGAGAGGGGGAAAGAGAGAAACGGGGGAAAGAGACAGAGTGATGGGGGCAAACAGAAACTGGAGATAGAGACAGGAGTAAGAGAGAGGATAGAGAGAGCAAGGGGGAGAGTGAGGTTGGGAGGGAGAAATGGGGGAGAGAGAGCAGGAGAGAGCAAGGAGAGGGACGGGGAGAGAGAGAGGAGAGAGATGGGAGAGTGTGTGGAGAGGGAGCGAGAGGGAGAGAGAGGGGGAGAGAGGGGGAGATAGAGAGAGGGAGAAAGAGAGAGAGAGGGGAGAGAGGAGGGAGAGGGGGGAGCGAGGGGGAGAGCGAGGAGAGAGAGAGGGGGGAGAGGGGAAGAGAGACGAAAGAGGGGGAGAGAGAGAAGAAAGAGGGGGGAGAGAGAGAGAGGTAGCAAAAGGAGAGAGGGGGAGAGAGAGGAGAGGACATGAGAGAGGGGGGAGAGTGAGGTGAGGGGGAAGAGAGAGAGGGGGAGAGAGGGGAGGGAGAGGGAGGGGGAGAGAGAGGGAGAGACGAGGAAGAGAGGGGAAGAGAGAGAGAGAGAGAGGGGGAGAGAGAGGGAAGAGAGAGAGAGACAGGGAAGAAGAGGGAGGGGGGATGAGAGGAGAGAGGAGGGAGAGACAGAGAGGGGGAGAGAAAGGGGAAGAGAGAGGTGGAAAGAGAGAGGGGGAGAGAGAGAGAGAGGGAGAGGGGGATAGAGAGGCAGGGCTGCCAACTCCCATGCATTGAACGTGAGAATCACGTATTTCGCCAAATTCTCACGCTGATCACAAATTTCTCACACTGTCGTGAGAAATTCTGTGATCAACGAAAATTTCAAAACTCATATCAACTGCATGGGCCATGAGTGTTGGAAGCAGAAGCAGCGACGGGGACAGATGCGGACGGGGAGTGGGGCTGGCGAGTATTTGCTGGGCTGGCAAGTCGCTCACTGCAGCTCCGGCCATGGAGCAGCCTCAGTGCAAGGCGTCGGAAGCGTTGTGCCGCTGCCGTGAGAGTCTCTGTGCCAAACTCACCCAGGTGACCGGCATGGATCAGGCTGTGGCTCGGTGCATCCTGGAGGACAACCAGTGGCTGCTGGAATTAAGTACCAAGCACTGGGTAGAAACGGTGGAAGATAGTGGACTTCAAATGGGGGTCGTTGAAGAAAGCATCCTGCTTGCCTGCTCGATTTTCCCTTACTGTAACTGCAGGAAAAATGTTCCCGATGTTGGGGGAGTTCAGAACCAGGGGCCACAGTTTAAGAATAAAGGGGGGGCCAGTTAGGACTGAGATGAGGACAAACTTTCTTCACGCAGAGAGCTGTGCTGCAGTCAATTCTAGTAGGAAATTAGGTGCAGGAGTAGGCCATTCGGCCCTTCGAGCCTGCACCGCCATTCAATATGATCATGGCTGATCATCCAACTCAGTATCCTGAACCTGTACCCCCTGATCCCTCAGCCACAAGGGCCACATCCAACTCCCTCTGGCCAACGAACTGCCTCAACTACCCTCTGTGGCAGAGAATTCCACAGATTCACCACTCTCTGTGTGAAAAATGATTTTCTCATCTCGGTCCTAAAAGACTTCCCCCTTATCCTTAAACCGTGTGACCCCTTGTCCTGGACTTCCCCAACATCGGGAACAATCTTCCTGCATCTAGCCTGTCTAACCCCTTAAGAATTTTGTAAGTCTCTATGAGATCCACCCTCAATCTTCTAAATTCCAGCGAGTACAAGCCGAGTCTATCCAGTCTTTCTTCATATGGAAGTCCTGCCATCCCAGGAATCAGTCTGGTGAACCTTCTCTGTACTCCCTCTATGGCAAGAATGTCTTTCCTTAGATTAGGAGACCAAAACTGCACGCAATACCACAAATTCACTGCATGTTTTCAAGAGAGAGTTACATTTAGTTCTTGGAGCTAAAGAAATCAAGGGATATGGGGAAAAAACAGGAAAGAGGTACTGATTTTAGATGAATAGCCATGATCATATTGAATTGCAGTGCTGGCTCGAAGGGCCAATAACCTATTCCTGCACCTATTTTCTATGTTTCTATGCTTGAGTGTATGGCAATAAAACCCGATCACTTGATTCTGAAGCATTCATGCATGGTGGAGGTATAATGTAGTCATAGAGTGATACAGTGTGGAAACAGGCCCTTCGGCACAACTTGCCCACACCCGCCAACATGTCCCAGCTACACTACCTGCTTTTGGTCCATACCTCCAAACCTGTCCTAAGCATTTATCAGTCTAACTGTTTCTTAAATGTTGGGATGGTCCCTGCCTCGACTACCTCCTCTGGCAGCTTGTTTCTTGTGGATAAAGTTACCCCTCAAAAAGTTACCTCTTAAAAATACTCATCAAAAGTTACTTCTTTCATTTCAAGAGTTACAACAAATTTATGGGCTACACAATAAAGAATATTTTAGATATTTACAAATTAGAAATTATGCTTCTGCAAATATACAAGAATTTAGAAATAGAAAGACAGAAATTTTAGATGAATGCTTGAATAAACATCCAAATACGGAAAAAATGATATCATATATATATAATATTTTATTGGAAAATGATACCCCATCAACAGAAACATATAGAGAGTCTTGGGAAAAGGAATTAGGTCAAATAATAAGACCAGAAATATGGGATGAAAGTCTACAACATATACATCATTGCTCGTTAAATGCTAAACATTCCCTTATACAGTTTTAAAATACTACATAGATTACATTATTCTAAATCTAAATTACATTATATTTTCCCAAAGATATCTCCTACATGTGATAAATGTCAAATTTCAGAAGCAAATTTGTCACATTCATTTACTAACTGTATAAAAATTGTAGAATACTGGAATGAAATATTTAAGATAATTTCGAATGTTGTCAATATAAGTATGACTCCTGACCCAAAGTTAATTATACTTGGAATATTTGAAACTGACCAACTAATAACAATGAATCAAAGAACTTTTATTGATTACTGTCTAATAATTGGGAAAAAATTAATATTAAAATTTTGGAAAGGCCCTGCATTCCCAACAATCAAAATGTGGAATATAGAAATGTCGGAGACACTCCATTTGGAGAGATTTGAGGCTTATTCTTATAGATGGGTTAGACCTCTTCAGAAGGATTTGGTCTCCGTATATTAAATATTTACAGGGTCATAACGGTTCGGCGCGAGGTCTTGACTGAGACCTGGATATTTGAATGGATGAAGAAATATATATAATAAATCATGAATATATCTTTAAGGGCGAATTAATGACGAATGTTCTATTCTCCATCAAACCTTTCTTATTCTTTATTCTATTTTCTATTTTCTTTTATCTATATAAAAAACTAGAAAATAGCATAGAAACAAATGATCTTAACCTCTTAATACCGGTACGTATATAAATACTATTAATTTCATGAGAATATTATTAGTATCTTATATTTTTAATTATATAAAATTGTGTATTTTCAATTATATAATAATTTTAAATTTAAAATCAGTAATAACACAAATATTGTTAACTTTATGAAAATATAATGAATATTATAAAAGTTTTACTAGTATTTCATATTATTAATCACATAATATTTAGCATTATACTTAAAATTAGAGACAAAATAAATAGTATTAACAGTATGAGTATATTGCTAATATTATAAATGTATTATTAGTATCATGTATTTTTAGTTATATAAAATATATAACCTTGAAATTTATAACTAAGAACAATACAAATAATATTAATAGTATGAATTGATTATTAATATTATGTATTTTTACTATAGTAAAATAATGTACTCTGTTATTATTTTGTTTCTATAATAAACAAATTTTAAAAAAAAAATAAATAAAATAAAAATACTCATCAAAAAACATTGAAATCATACTACTACAATGCACTAAAACATGATTTTAATACATCAAATTTCAAAATGTTCCTACCCCGGGAGGGGGTACACCCTTCTTCCACACCCCTCTCCCTACCCTCTTGCTCCACTCCCTCACCGGGTACCTCTAAGGCTAGTGAAAGTGATCGCTCAGCCTCCCCACTTTCGAAAACGCTCTGCAGCCTCTGGTTCAGATGGAGAACACTGCCAGACATGAGCAGGGAACTGAGGCCAGTTGTCCATGATGTCTGGATCCCAATGCTCAGAGCTTAATGTTTCGGAGTTGGCTAATGTTATTTAATTGTAATTAGCCTGCTTTGTAATTAGTTGACAAAACCTTAATTTATTAATCCGGAATTTCTAGGGGGATGGGATAAGTGTAATATTAAATGACATGCAAGGTGTCAGGCTGTCTGTCACAACATACAGCCCTGATAACCCATTATTTCCTTCAGTTAAATATTGGGAAGGTAGCACTATTGTCATTTGCCACTCAATTATTATGTTTGTTTACCTCACTGACTATTTGTAACTCCCCCCCCTCACAATTAATTTGACAAGTTGAATTCAAATGTCCCCAATCTCGTTGTTTTATTAATTGAATACGTAGATGAACATCCTCAAGGAGTGTAATCAGATGTGATATTTAGGAGCTTGTTCAAAGAAAGGGCATATTTTAAAGGAGTGACAGAGATACTTGCAGTGGAATGCATGAGGAGATTATTATTTGTCTTTAGTTTTAGCTTAAACCAGGACATCTGAAGATTCAAAGTCTAAGATATTAATTGTGCTGATACTGACCCCAACCAACCACGTAATGAATATCATCCATTCTGGAGGTTTTACTTTTATGATGCCATTTTAACTTCACTTGGATTTTAATCACTTCAAAGTAAAAATAATTGGGAATGGGGAGCATTGGAACAAAAATTTGCCCTCGGTACATATTAACTGTAATGTAATAATGTATGCATGTTGGTAGGTGCAATCAAAAACAAAGATCTTTTATCATTGTGGTGTTATGAATACCACAGAAAATATTAGTACTCTCAAGATCACAGTTAATAGAATAATATTGCTTAAATATATAGTTATTGGACTTTGCATTTCGGATAAGTCCCAGCTGAGAGGAAGACAGCAAAATACTGAAAAAGTTGAGGGTGAAAATGACTTCAGGCCAGTTTGTTACGAAAAGGAAAGAAATTGTATCAGAATACTTATATAGCTGATATAGCATTAATTTTATGGATGGGAATTGTGTTCAACCAATTGATGACTTCTTTGACAAATTAACTGGCATGTTAGAGAGAGTTAGATAGAGCTCTAGGGGCTAGTGGAGTCAAGGGATATGGGGAGAAGGCAAGCACGGGTTAATGATATGGGACGATCAGCCATGATCACAATCAATGGCGATGCTGGCTCGAAGGGCCGAATGGCCTCCTCCTGCACCTATTTTCTATGTTTCTATGTTAGATAAAAAGGAAGCCAATGAATGTAGCAAATTTTGTTATCCATAATTTGGTCTGTGAAGTGCCCCTTTAAGGATTACTGCATTAGATAAGCACCTGTGGACTTGAACGTAATAGGTTAAGTCCAGGGGCTCAGATATGGGGCTTTATGTGTGGGCCAGATATATCGTCAGTGCAAAGGGGCTAGGAGCAAGGCCAAGTTTGCATCCATAGTCCAGGTCTGGAATAATACTAGGTGTGCAGTCAAAGCTGGGACCAAGGGTGTTCAGCACTGGGAACCTAAGCAGGTAAGCAGCTATGATCAGGGTAGAATAGGAGGACAGGTGTAAGGCTGGACTCAGGGACAGGAATGAGAGAAGGTATGCAACTGGAGTCAGGGCCAGGAGTAGTACCAGGTGTTCAGTGTGACCCAGGTTGGTCAACATGGGCCAAGTGCTTGATTCTGTATTTATACCTACAATATTCTGTTGTGCTGCAGCAAGCAAGACCTGGGTGTCCTTGTATAGTCACTGAAAGTTGGCGTGCAGGTACAGCAGGCAGTGAAGAAAGCTAATGGAATGTTGGCCTTCATAACAAGAGGATTTCAGTATAGGAGTAGAGAGGTTCTTCTGCAGTTGTACAGGGCTCTGGTAAGACCACACCTGGAGTATTGTGCACAGGTTTGCTCTCGTACTTTGAGGAAGGACATCCTTGTGATTGAGGCAGTGCAGCGTAGGTTCATGAGATTGATCCCTGGGATGGCGGGACTGTCATATGAGGAAAGATTGAAAAGACTGGGCTTCTATTCTCTGGTGTTTAGAAGGATGAGGTGGTAGATCTGATAGAAGCGTATAAATTTATAAAAGCACTGGACAAGCTAGATGCAGGAAAAATGTTCCCAATGTTGTGTGAGTCCAGAATCAGGGGCCACAGTCTTAGAATAAAGGGGAGGCCATTTAAGACTGAGGTGAGAAAAAAAAATTTCACCCAGAAAGTTGTGAATTTGCAGAATTCCCTGCCACAGAGGGCAGTGGTGGCCAAATCACTAGATGGATTTAATGAGAGTTAGGTAGAGCTCTAGGGGCTAGTTGAATTAATGGATATTGGGAGCTGGCAGGCACGGGTTATTGAATGGGGATGATCAGCCATGATCACAATGTATGGCGGTGCTGGCTTGAAGGGCCGAATGGCCTCCTCCTGCACCTATTTTCCATGTTTATATGTTGACTCTGTGACACTGTGGCGCTGTGACTATGGAAAGAAACATAGACAATAGCTGCAGGAGTAGGCCATTCGGCCCTTAGAGCCAGCACCGCCATTCAATGTGATCACGGCTGATCATCCACAATCAGTAATTCGTTCCTGCCTTCTCCCCATATCCTCTTGATTCCCTTAGCCCCCAGAGCTAAATCTAAATAAGTTAGATGGATCTACGTTTATGGCTACGATTCTGTGACTCTATGACTATGTTGAGAGAATTGAGGGGTTGGGCTTGTATGCACTGGAATTTAGAAGGATGAGAGGGTATCTTCTTGAAACATATAAGATTGTTAAGGGTCTCTGTGACTCTGTGACTGTGACTCTGTATCTCTGTGTCTCTGTGTATCCCTGTGTCTCTGTGACTTTGACTGTGAATTTGTGTCTGTCTCTCTGTGTCTGTCTCCCTGTCTCTCTCTCTCTCTCTCTCTCTCTCTCTCTCTCTCTCTCTCTCTCTCTCTCTCTCTCTCTCTCTCTCTCTCTCTGTCTCTCTGTCTGTCTCTCTCTCCGTCTCTGTCTCTCTGCCTCTCTGTCTCACTGTCTCCCTGTGTCTCTATATATATTAAATAATATATTACTTTTATTTATTGTAATTAGATATAACTCTGGTCATATTTACAACACACACACACACACACACGCACACACACACACACACACACACACACACACACACACACACACACACACACACACACACACACACACACACACACACACACACACACACACACACGCCCACACACACACACACACACACACACACACACACACACACACACACACACACACACACACACACACACACATAAACACACACACAAACACACACACACACATATATATATATCTATCTTTTGGCTCACTGTGGTGTGATTTCCGAGAGTGCACCACCACCTACAGCCGTCATTTTTGGCCAGCTCGCTCAGAAACCACCCGCCCCCCCCCCCCCCCCCCCCCCCTCCTGGACCAGAAGATTTTTCCCATCGACAAAAATTCTGGAGGTTTCACTTTTATGATGCCATTTTTAACCACTTGGATTTCAATCACTTCAATGTAAAAATAAATGGGAATGGGGATCATTGGAACAAAAATTTGCCCTCGGTACATATTAACTGTAATGTAATAATGTATGCATGTTGGTAGGTGCAATCAAAAACAAAGATCTTTTTATCATTTTTGTGTTATGAATACCACAGAAAATATTAGTACTCTCAAGATCACAGTTAATAGAATAATACTGCTTAAATATATAGTTATTGGACTTTGCATTTTGGATGTCCCAGCTGAGAGGAAGACAGCAAAATACTGAAAAAGTTGGGGGTGAAAATGACTTCAGGCCAGTTTGTTACGAAAAGGAAAGAAATTGTATCAGAATACTTATAAAGCTGAGTGAGTTTAATTTTATGGATGGGAATTGTGTTCAACCAATTGATGACATCTTTGACAAAGTAACTGGCATGTTAGAGAGAGTTAGATAGAGCTCTAGGGGCTAGTGGAGTCAAGGGATATGGGGAGAAGGCAAGCACGGGTTAATGATATGGAACGATCAGCCATGATCACAATGAATGGCGGTGCTGGCTCGAAGGGCCGAATGGCCTCCTCCTGCACCTATTTTCTATGTTTCTATATTCGATAACAAGGAAGCCAATGAATGTAGCAAATTGTGTTATCCATAATTTGGTCTGTGAAGTGCCCCTTTAAGGATTACACCATTAGATAAGCACCTGTGGACTTGAACGTAATAGGTTAAGTCCAGGGGGTCAGATATGGGGCTTTATGTGTGGGCCAGATATATTGTCAGTGCAAAGGGGCTAGGAGCAAGGCCAAGTTTGCATCCATAGTCAAGGGCTGGAATAATACTAGGTGTGCAGTCAAAGCTGGGACCAGGGGTGTGTTCAGCACTGGGAACCTAAGAAGGTAAGCAGCTATGATCAGGGTAGAATTGGAGGACAGGTGTAAGGCTGGACTCAGGGACAGGAATGAGAGAAGGTATGCAACTGGAGTCGGGGCCAGGAGGAGTACCAGGTGTTCAGTGAGACTCAGGTTGGTCAACATGGGCCAAGTGTTTGATTATAATCTGATTTCCATACATGAATACATTAAGATCATTCATGTGTTGCACCTGTTGATCAGAGCCTGGGCTCTACTGTGGAATGTAGTGGAACTCTACTCCAGGTGGTGTGTTTAAATATCGAGCGCAGGGCGATGGAGCAAGAGGAGGAGTCTCCGGGTGGTGAGTCTAATAATCGAGCGCGGGGCTTTGTTTTAACAGTGGCCCAGGAGACGTTGGAGCGAGAAGAGGAGTCTCCGGGTGGTGAGTTTAAAAATCGAGCGCGGGGCTTTGTTTTAACAGAGGCCCAGGAGACGTTGGAGCGAGAGGAGGAGTTACCCAAATCTGTAACATTCCACACAAGTGTTCTGGTGGAAGCCGCTGATTGGGAGAAGCAGCTGACTGGGTGCAACCTCTGGTTTGCATTAAAGGTAAAGTGAGTTAAAGGTAAAGTGAGCTAAAGGTACAGTGAGCTAAAGGGTTCAGTGAGTGTAAGGGTCAAGGGTTCCATTGGTGAGGGAGGAGCGACGTCCGAGCGGTGAGTGTAAAGACCCAGCGTGGGGCTTTGTTTTTACAGAGGCCCAGGAGCCGTTGGTGAGGGAGGAACCACAATCTGTAACGTTCCAAATCTGTAACGTTCCATTCAATTAACTGGGCTTGAGGAAGCCGCTGATTGGTGGACTGAGTACACAGCTGATTGGCAGTCAGATTCCAGCAGTTTTTAGTGTACTGTACTTTGTATTTTATATTTTGTGTTGTATCTAGGGTAAGGGAAGTATGAGTGCCAGGGCAGCTTACTGTTCTGGATGTCAGATGTGGGAGGTAATGGAGTCAGCTAGCCCTCCAGGTGTCCACATCTGCGCCAGGTGTGTCGAGATGGGGCTCCTAAAGGAGTGTGTTAGGAACCTGGAGCAGCAGGTGAGAAGTGAGGAAGTCATAGAGAGGAGGTAGTCTCTCCAAAACCACAGGAGGCAGACACGTGGGTCACGGTTAGCAGAGGCAGGGGGCAGAGGCGGATGCTAGAGAGTACACCAGTGGCCGTACACCTTGGAAATAAGTACTCCTGTTTGATTGCTGTTGGGGGGGACAGCCTACCTGGGGGCAGCAACAGCGACCTGGCCTGTGGTACAGACACCGGCCCTGTTGCTCAGAAGGGTAAGGAAAAGAAGAGGAGGGCATTAGTAATAGGGGACTCTATAGTTAGGGGGTCAGATTGGCGATTCTGTGGATGCAGTCCGGAGACCCGGATGGTAGTTTGCCTCCCTGGTGCCAGGGTCCGGGATGTGACTGAACGTATCCAAGATATCCTGAAAAGGGAGGGAGAGGAGCCTGAGGTCGTGGTACATATTGGTACCAATGACATAGGTAAAAAAAGAGAAGAGATCCTGAAAGGAGAATTTAAGGAGTTAGGAAGAGATTTAAGGAAAAGAACCGCAAACATAACAATCTCAGGATTACTTCCTGTGCCATGCGACAGTGAGAGTAGGAATGGAGCAAGGTGGAGGATAAATGCCTGGCTGAAGGACTGGTGCAGAGGGCAGGGATTCAAGTTACTGGATCAATGGAACCTCTTTTGGGGAAGGAGTGACCTGTATAAAAAGGACGGGTTGCACTTGAACCCGAGGGGGAGCAGTATCCTGGCAGGGAAATTTGCAAAGGCTACCGGGGGGACTTTAAACTAGAATGGTTGGGGGGTGGGACTAAAATAGAGAAAGCCAGTAGACAGCGTCTGAGGCAGAGGCAGAGAAGGGAAGCACTCAGACACAACATGTAGGGGGGACAGAGAAAAAAAGAATAAACAGAGAATAAGAGGTGGTGGGTTTCCAGGGCAAAAATCAAAAGGGTCCACTTGTCAACATAATTGTATAAGGAGTAAGAGTGTTGTAAAAACAAGCCTGAAGGCTTTGTGTCTCAATGCAAGGAGCATTCGTAATAAGGTGGACGAGTTGAATGTGCAGATAGCTATTAATGACTATGCTATAGTTGGGATCACGGAGACATGGCTACAGGGGGACCAAGGCTGGGAGCTGAACATCCAGGGATATTCAATATTCAGGAGGGATAGATAGAAAGGAAAGGGAGGTGGGGTAGCGTTGCTGGTGAGAGAGGAGATTAATGCAATAGAAAGGAAGGACATTAGCTTGGAGGATGTGGAATCGATATGGGTAGAGCTGCGAAACTCTAAGGGGCAGAAAACGCTAGTGGGAGTTGTGTACAGGTCACCTAACAGAAGTAGTGGAATTAGGGATGGCATCAAACAGGAAATTAGAAATGCGTGCAACAAGGGTAAAACAGTTCTAATGGGTGAGTTCAATCTACATATACATTGGGTGAATCAAATGGGCAGGGGTGCTGAGGAAGGTAATTTCTTGGAATGTATGCGGGATAGTTTTCTAAACCAACATGTAGAAGAACCAATGAGAGAGCAGGCTATTCTAGACTGGGTATTGAGTAATGAAGGGTTAGTTAGCAGTCTTGTTGTGCATGGCCCGTTGGGCAAGAGTGACCATAATATG
The DNA here is from genome assembly GCA_035221665.1 of Okamejei kenojei. Classification (NCBI taxonomy): domain Eukaryota; kingdom Metazoa; phylum Chordata; class Chondrichthyes; order Rajiformes; family Rajidae; genus Okamejei; species Okamejei kenojei. The sequence goes on along the minus strand of JAVHYY010000358.1, from coordinate 35,235 downwards.
GTTGACTTCTTCATTAGGATGGAGAGTGACATAATTTAGTCAGAAACAAAGTTTTGAACGTAAACAAAGGTAACTTTGAAGGTATGAGACGTGAATTGGTCAAGATAGACTGGCAGGTGATTCTAATAGGGTTGACAGTGGATGTGCAATGGAAGGTATTTAAAGACTGCATGGATGAACTACAACAATTGTTCATCCCAGTTTGGCAATAGAACGAATCAAGGAATGTAGTGCATCCCTGGATAACAAGGGAAATCAGGGAGAGTATAAAACAAAAGATGAAGCATACAAATTAGCCAGAAAAAGCAGCCAACCAGAGGACTGGGAGAAATTCAGAGTCCAGCAGAGGAGGACAAAGGGCTTAATTAGGAAAGGGACAATAGATTATATATGGGAAGAGAAAGAGATGAGTTAAAACAAATGTAGGTCCCTTGCAGTCAGAAACAGGTGAAGTGATCATGGGGAACAAGGACATGGCAGACCAATTGAATAACTACTTTGGTTCCGTCTTCACTAAGGAAGACATAAATAATCTGCCGGAAATTGCAGGGGACCGGGGGTCAAATAAGATGGAGGAACTGAGTGAAATCCAGGTTAGCCGGGAAGTGGTGTTGGGTAAATTGAATGGATTAAAGGCCGATAAATCCCCAGGGCCAGATAGTCAGCACCCAGAGTACTCAAGGAAGTAGCCACAGAAATAGTGGATGCATTAGTGATAATTTTTCAAAACTCCTTAGATTCTGGAGTAGTTCCTGCGGATTGGAGGGTACTAATGTAACCCCACTTTTTAAAAAAGGAGGGAGAGAGAAAACGGGGAATTACAGACCAGTTAGTCTAACATCGGTAGTGGGGAAACTGCTAGAGTCAGTTATTAAAGATGGGATAGCAGTACATTTGGAAAGTGGTGAAATCGTTGGACAAAGTCAGCATGGATTTATGAAAGGTAAATCATGTCTGACAAGACTTACAGAAGGCTTTCAAAAAGGTCCCACATAAGAGAATAGTATACAAACTTAAAGCACACGGTATTGGGGGGTTCAGTATTGATGTGGATAGAAAACTGGCTGGCAGACAGGATGCAAAGGGTAGGAGTAAACGGGTCCTTTTCAGAATGGCAGGCAGTGACTAGTGGGGTACCGCAAGGCTCAGTGCTGGGACCCCAGCTATTTACAATATATATTAATGATTTGGACGAGGGAATTGAATGCAACATCTCCAAGTTTGCGGATGACACTAAGCTGGGGTTTGTGTTACGTGTGAGGAGAATGCTAGGTGGCTGCAAGGTGACTTGGATAGGTTGGGTGAGTGGGCAAATGCATGGCAGATGCAGTATAATGTGGATAAATGTGAGGTTATGAATGTGAGACTCAGAGAGTGGTGAGTCTCTGGAATCTCCACAGAAGGCAGTTGAGGCCAGTTCATTGGCTATATTTAAGAGGGAGTTAGATGTGGCCCTTGTGGCTTAAGGGATCGGGGGTATGGAGAGAAGGCAGGTACAGGATACTGAGTCGGATGATCAGCCATGATCACATTGGAATGGCGGTGCAGCCTCGAAGGGCCGAATGGCCTACTCCTGCACCTATTTTCTATGTTTCTTTGTTTCTATGTAATTAGGAATGTAATTTACTCTAATTCATACCTAATCCAATTTAAAGCATATATATTGCATTAAAGTGTAAGTTAAGAGACTCGCTACAGTATGCACCAAATTTCAAGTTGAAAAATACCAATAGGAGGGGACGCATCCCCCCCCCCCCCCCCCCCCCCCCCCCCACACACACACACACACACACACACCGGTCTCTACACTTCCTCGGGCTTGGTCCTCGCAACTTCTCACTCCCAACTCTCACCCAATGTTGGCAGCCCTGTCTATGGTATATGGACTCACCAAACTGTTCTGTATTTATACCTACAATATTCTGTTGTGCTGGAGCAAGCAAGACCTGGGTGTCCTTGTATAGTCACTGAAAGTTGGCGTGCACGTACAGCAGGCAGTGAAGAAAGCTAATGGAATGTTGGCCTTCATAACAAGAGGATTTCAGTATAGGAGTAGAGAGGTTCTTCTGCAGTTGTATAGGGCTCTGGTAAGACCACACCTGGAGTATTGTGCACAGTTTTGGTCTCCTAATTTGAGGAAGGACATCCTTGTGATTGAGGCAGTGCAGCGTAGGTTCGTGAGATTGATCCCTGGGATGGCGGGACTGTCATATGAGTAAAGATTGAAAAGACTGGGCTTCTACTCCTTGGTGTTTAGAAGGATGAGGGGGTTGATCTGATAGAAGCGTATACATTTATAAAAGAACTGGGCAAGCTAGATGCAGGAAAAATGTTCCCAATGTTGGGCGAGTCCAGAACTAGGGGCCACAGTCTTAGAATAAAGGGGAGGCCATTTAAGACTGAGGTGAGAAAAAACATTTTCACCCAGAGAGTTGTGAATTTGCAGAATTCCCTGCCACAGAGGGCAGTGGAGGCCAAATCACTAGATGGATTTAATGAGAGTTAGGTGGACCTCTAGGGGCTAGTTGAATCAAGGGATATGGGGAGCTGGCAGGCAAGGGTTATTGATTGGGGATGATCAGCCATGATCACAATGAATGGCGGTGCTTGCTCGAAGGGCCGAATGGCCTCCTCCTGCACCTATTTTCCATGTTTCTATGTTGACTGTGACTGTCTCTGCGTCTCTATGTCTCCCCGTCTCCCTGTCTCCCTGTCTCTCTGTGTCTCTCTGTGTCTCTCTGTGTCTCTCTGTGTCTCTCTGTGTCTCTCTGTGTCTCTCTGTGTCTCTCTGTGTCTCTCTGTGTCTCTGTGACTGTGTTTCTGTGTCTCTGTGACTCTGCATATCTGTGTATCTACGAGCATTAGGCATTTTCCTGTCAGTGGAAGATGCCTTAGCCTTTCCCCAGCCTGGCACTGCCCCAGTCCCACTATGGCCGTGACCCCTACTCTGCACACTGGCAGTCAGTGGGGTTCAGTAAACGTGGGAACACACAGGAACTGCCCTCACCTATTAATTAGGCTGCTTCAGGAGCCCAATCTCTGCGGCAGTCTCATTCAAATTACACACTCACAATTATAGACAATAGACAATAGGCAATAGGTGCAGGAGTCTGACATTCAGCCCTTCGAGCCAGCAACGCCATTCATTGTGAGCATGGCTGATCATCCACAATCAGTACCCCGTTCCTACCTTCTCCCCATATCCCCTGACTCCGCTATCTTTAAGAGCCCAATCTAGCTCTCTCTTGAAAGTATCCAGAGAACTGGCCTCCACCGCCGTCTGAGGCAGAGATCTCACAGACTTACAACTCTCTGTGTGAAAAAGTGTTTTCTCGTCTCCGTTCTAAATGGCCGACCCCTTATTCTTAAACTGTGACCCCTGGTTCTGGACTCTCTCCAACATCGGGAACATGTTTCCTGCCTCTAGCGTGTCCAAACCCTTAACAATCTTATATGTTTCAATGAGATATCCTCTCATCCTTCTCAGCTCCAGAATGTACAAGCCCAGCCGCTTGTCCTTCCAGTGTCCTTCCTCAAATTTGGAGACCAAAACTGCACACAATACTCCAGGTGTGATCTCACTATGGTTCTGTACAACTGTAGAAGGACCTCTTTGCTCCTATACTCAACTCCTCTTGTTATGAAGGCGAACATGCCAAAACTGCACACAATACTCCAGGTGTGGTCTCACTATGGCCCTGTACAACTGCAGAAGGACCTCTTTGCTCCAATACTCAACTCCTCTTGTTATGAAGGCCAAATGGTCAAAACTGCACACAATACTCCAGGTATGGTCTCATTAGGGTCCTGTACAACTGCAGAAGGACCTCTTTGCTCCTATACTCAACTCCTCTTGTTATGAAGGCCAACATGCCATTCGCTTTCTTCACTGTCTGCTGTACCTGCATGCTTAATTTCATTTGAGTCAAGATCCAATTTAGTATTAACCACTTCTGAAATTATTCTAAAAATATCGATCGAGAAATTTTTGATTTTTATACAATTTGCAAAAGCATGTGTTAAGATAACCTCTAGATGCTGACATTTATCGCAGATCGGCGAGATATGTGGGAAAATTATATTTTGTTTTAATTTAGAGTAATGTAATCTGTGTAATACCTTAAATTGTATTAAAGCATGTCTGGCATTTAACATAGAAACATAGAAATTAGGTGCAGGAGCAGGCCATTCGGCCCTTCGAGCCTGCACCGCCATTCATTATGATCATGGCTGATCATCCAACTCAGTATCCTGTACCTGCCTTCTCTCCATACCCCCTGACCCCTTCAGCCACAAGGGCCACATCCAACTCCCTCTTAAATATGGCCAACGAACTGGCCTCAACTACCTTCTGTGGTTAACGAACATTGATGTGTGTATTGTAGACTTTTGTCTCAAATATCTTTCGTTATAGGTTGGCCTAATTCATTATCCAATGTACGTCTATATGATTCCATCGAAGGGACCTCGCTATCTAAGAGGATATTATAAATATTAGTTGTTAATTTTTCTGTATTGGGATATTTATTCAAATATTCATCAAGGATTTCTGGTTCCCTACTCTTATAATCTTGTGTATTAGATTTAACATAATCTCTAAGATGTAGATATCTAAAAAGGTTATTTGAGTGTAGTCCATAAATCTGTTGTAACTCCTGAAACGAAAAAAAAAATCCTTTCTTAGAAAGATGTCCCATCTTTTCAATTCCGTAATTTTTCCATTGTGTGAAACTTTTATCCATATGGAAGGTTTAAATAAGGGATTGTTTACAATGGGAAAACATAGTGATATATTACCCAATTTTAAAGCCTTTTTTAATTGTTTCCAGATTCATATACCGCTATGTATTATACGATTTTCCCTATAGGTTTTTTTGTGCAATTTTGTGGGTGCAAACATAATCAAACTAATTTCAAAAGGCAAAGAATCTTCCTTTTCCATCCTTAACCAGTCTGGTTGCTGATCCATTTCTTCCAGCCAGAAATTCATGTTTTTAATATGGACTGCCCAAAAATAAAACAAAAAAATTGGTAAAGTTAAACCTCCATTAGTCTTTGATTTACATAAATGTTTTTTGCTTATTCTATGATTCTTATAATCCCAAATGAAGCTTGAAACAATGGAGTTGACTCTGACGATTTGACCCTTTGACTCTGACCCTTTGACTGACCCTTTGAATCTGACCCTTTGACTCTGACCCTTTGATTCTGACCCTTTGATTCTGACCCTTTGATTCTGACCCTTTGATTCTGAACCTTTGACTGACCCTTTGACTCCGGCCCTTTGACCCTGACTCTTTGATTCTGTCCCATTGACTATGACCCTTTGACTCTGACCCTTTGACCCTTTGACTGACCCTTTGACATGGCACTTTGACCCTGACCCATTGACTCTGACCCTTTAACTCTGACCCTTTTGACCCTATGACTTTTTGACTCTTTTACTGACCCCTTGACTCCGACCCTTTGACTCTGACCCTTTGACTCTGACCCTTTTACCATTTGAATGACATTTTCACCCTTTGACTACCCTTTGACTCCAACCCTTTGGCTTTGACCCTTTAACTGACATTTAGATCCTGACCCTTTGACGCTGACCCTTTGACCCTGACCCTTTGACACTGGCCCTTTGACTCTGACACTTTGAGTATAACCCTTTGACCCTTTGAATCTGACCCTTTGACACTAGATGGAGGACATTTTTTCCCAATGTTGGGCAAGTCGAGAACCAGGGCCCACAGTATTAGAATAAAGGGGAGGCCATTTAAGACTGAGGTGTGAAAAATCTTTTTCACCCAGAGATTTGTGAATTTGTGGAATTCCTGCCACAGAGGGCAGTGGAGGCCAAATCACGAGATGGATTTAAGAGAGAGTTAGATAGAGCTCTAGGGGCTAGTGGAATTAAGGGATATGGGGAGAAGGCAGGCACGGGTTATTGATTGGGGACGGACAGCCATGATGACAATGAATGGCGATGCTGGCTTGAAGGGCCGAATTGCCTCCTCCTGCACCTATTTTCTTCAGTCTGTCTGAAGAAGGGTTTTGGCCCGAAACGTTGCCTATTTCCTTTGCTCCATAGATGCTGCTGCTCCCGCTGAATTTCTCCAGCATTTTTGTGTACCTTCCATTTTTCTATGTTGACTCTGTGACTCTGTGACTCTGTGACTCTGTGACACTGTGACTCTGTGACTCTGTGACTCTGTGACTCTGTGACTCTGTGACTCTGTGACACTGTGACTGTGACACTGTGAACTGTGACTGTGACTCTGTGACTCTGTGAACTGTGACTCTGTGACTCTGTGACTGTGACTCTGTGACTGTGACTCTGTGACACTGTGACTCTGTGACTGTGACACTGTCTGTGACTCTGTGACTCCACTGTGACTCTGTGACTCTGTGACTGTGACTCTGTGACCTGTGACTCTGTGACTGTGACTCTGTGACTGTGACTGTGACTCTGTGACTGTGACTGTGACTCTGTGACTCTGTCTGTGACACTGTGACTGTGACTGTGACTCTGTGTCTGTGACTGTGACTCTGTGACTGTGACTGTGTGTGACTCTGTGACTGTGACTGTGACTGTGACTGTGTGTCTGTGACTGTGACTCTGTGACTCTGTGACTCTGTGACTGTGACTGTGACTCTCTGTGACTGTGACTGTGACTGTGTGTGACACTGTGACACTGTGACTGTCTGTGACACACTGTGACTCTGTGACTCTGTGACTGTGACACTGTGACACTGTGGACTCTGTGACTCTGTGACTCTGTGACTCTGTGACTGTGACTCTGTGACTCTGTCTGTGACTCTGTGACTCTGTGACTCTGTGACTCTGTGACTCTGTGACTCTGTGACTGTGACTGTGACTCTGACTGTGACACTGTGACTCTGTGACTGTGACTGTGACTGTGACTCTGTGACTGTGACTGTGACTCTGTGACTCTGTGACTCTGTCTGTGACTCTGTGAACTCTGTGACTGTGACTGTGACTCTGTGTGACTCTGTGACTCTGTGGTGACACTGTGACACTGTGACTCTGTGACTCTGTGACTCTGTGACTGTGACTCTGTGACTGTGACTCTGTGACTCTGTGACACTGTGACTGTGACTGTGACTGTGACTCTGTGACTGTGACTGTGACTCTGTGACTCTGTGACTCTGTGACTCTGTGACTGTGACTCTGTGACTGTGACTCTGTGACTCTGTGACTCTGTGACACTGTGACTGTGACTGTGACTCTGTGACTCTGTGACTCTGTGACTGTGACTCTGTGACTCTGTGACTGTGACTGTGACTGTGACTCTGTGACTCTGTGACTCTGTCTGTGACTCTGTGACTGTGACTCTGTGACACTGTGACTCTGTGACACTGTGACACTGTGACTCTGTGACTGTGACTGTGACTCTGTGACACTGTGACACTGTGACTCTGTGACTGTGACACTGTGACACTGTGACTCTGTGACTCTGTGACTGTGACTGTGACACTGTGACACTGTGACTCTGTGACACTGTGACTGTGAATCTGTGACTCTGTGACACTGTGACTCTGTGACTCTGTGACTCTGTGACACTGTGGCGCCGTGACTATGGAAACAAACATATACAGAAGGTGCAGGAGTAGAGGCCATTCGGCCCTTCGAGCCAGCACCGCCATTCAATGTGATCACGGCTGATCATCCACAATCAGTAATCCGTTCCTGCCTTCTCCCCATATCCCTTGATTCCCTTAGCCCCCAGAGTTAAATCTAAATAAGTTAGATGGATCTACGTTTATGGCTATGACTCTGTGACTCTATGACTATGTTGAGAGAATTGAGGGGTTGGGCTTGTATGCACTGGAATTTAGAAGGATGAGAGGGGATCTCCTTGAAACATATAAGATTGTTAAGGGACTCCGTGACTGTGACTGTGTGTCTCTGTGTCTCTGTGTCTCTGTGTCTCTGTGTCTCTGTGTCTCTGTGTCTCTGTGACTCTGTGACTCTGTGAATGTCACTCTGTGAATTTGTGACTCTGTCTCTCTGTCTCTTTTTGTCTCTGTGGCTCTGTATCTTTGTGTCTGTGTATCTCTGTGTCTCTGTGACTGTGACTTTGACTGTGAACTTCTCTCTCTCTCTCTCTCTCTCTCTCTCTCTCTCTCTCTCTCTCTCTCTCTCTCTCTCTCTCTCTCTCTCTCTCTCTCTCTCTCTCTCGCTCTCTCTGGCTCTCTGTGTCTCTACATATATTAAATAATATATTACTTTTATTTATTGTAATTATATATAACTGTAGTCATATTCACAAGACAGACACACACACACACACACACACACACACACACACACACACACACACACACACACACACACACACACACACACACACACACACACACACACACACACACACACACACACACACACATACATTTATCTTTTGGCTCACTGTGGTGTGATTTCCGAGAGTGCGCCACCACCTACGGCCGTCATTTTTGGCCAGCTCGCTCAGAACCCCCCCGCCTTCCAGGACCAGAAGATTTTTCCCATCGACGAAAAATCTGAGAGATATAAATGTTTTTTAAAACATCGACATTCTCTCTGCTGCCCCTGCTGGAGGGAGGGAGAGGGTCAATAAAACCAGGAAGTGGTGTGCCTCACTCAGTCTCTGCAAGATTGGGGAAGCCAGAGGATCATGTCTCTCTGAGCACTGAATAGCACTGAACACATGTCTACTCAACTGTGATTGTCCTTAATGTGGTTTGAAAATGAAAATATGGTTGGTTTAAAGTAAGAAGGCACTGCGTGCAAATGGTCGTTTGGAGGGTTTGGGTTGAAATAAAAAGGCAGTACTTGCTGCAAATGGTGGTTTGGGCGCTTTGGGTTGAAGTTCAAAGGCACTACTTACTGCAAATGGTGGTTTGGCTGCTTTGGGTTGAAGTTAAAAGGCACTACTTACTGCAAATGGTGGTTTGGCTGCTTTGGGTTGAAGTAAAAAGGCAATGCTTACTGCAAATGGTGGGTTGGCTGGTTTGGGTTGAAGTTAAAAGGCACTACTTACTGCAAATGGTGGGTTGGGTGCTTTGGGTAACTCCCTGTTTGTACTGTATATTGATTTTAGATAAAACGCTACCACTTACGGCTGTGATTTTTGGCCATCGTACTCAGTCTCCCTTGCTCAGCAGGTGCAGAGGATTCTTCCCATCAATGAAAAATAAAAGTGTTATTAGTGTTTAAAAAATGATTAGAATCTCCCACCTAGTGAGGTGGGAGGGATAGAGGGGGAAGAGAGAGAGGGAGAGAGAGGGGAGAGAGAGAGAGAAAGAGAGGGGAAGAGAGGAGAGAGAGAGAGAGAGAGAGAGAGAGGGGGATAGAAGAGAGAGGGAAGAGGAGAGAGAGGGGGGAGACAGGGGAGAGAGATGGGGGTGAGAGGAAAGAGATGGAGAGAAAGGGGGAGAGAGAAAGGGGGGAGAGAGGTGGAGAGAGAAAGGGGGAGAGAGAGAGTGGAGGAAGAGGGGGGAGAGGGGGACAGAGAGGCAGGGCTGCCAACTCCCATGCATTGAACGTGAGAATCACGCATTTCGCCAAATTCTCACCCTGATGACAAGTTTCTCACACTCTGTCGTGAGAAGTTCGGTGATCAACGAAAATTTCAAAACTCATATCAACTGCATGGGTCATGAGTGTTGGAAGCAGAAGCAGCGACGGGGACAGATGCGGACGGGGAGTGGGGCTGGCGAGTATTTGCTGGGCTGGCGAGTCGCTCACTGCAGCTCCGGCCAGGGAGGAGCCTCAGTGCAAGGCGTCGGAAGCGTTGTGCCGCTGCCGTGAGAGTCTCTGTGCCAAATCTGCCCAGGTGACCGGCATGGATAAGGCTGCGGCTCGGTGCATCCTGGAGAATAACCAGTGGCTGCTGGAATTAAGTACCAAGCACTGGGTAGAAACGGTGGAAGATAGTGGACTTCAAATAGGGGTGGTTGGAGAAAGCATCCTGCTTGCCTACTCGATTTTCACTTACTGTAACTGCAGGAAAAATGTTCCCGATATTGGGGTAGTTCAGAACCAGGGGCCACAGTTTAAGTATAAAGGGGGGTCAGTTAGGACTGAGATGAGGACAAACTTTCTTCATGCAGAGAGTTGTGAATCTGTGGAATTTTCTGCCACAGAAGGCAGTGCAGACCAATTCATAGAAACATAGATGGCTGATCATCCAACTCAGTATCCTGTACCTGCCTTCTCTCCAGACCCCCTGATCCCTTTAGCCACAAGGGTCACATCCAACTGCCTCTTAAATATGGCAAACGAACTGGCCTCAACTACGCTCTGTGGCAGAGAATTCCACAGATTCACCACTCTCTGTGTGAAAAATGATTTTCTCATCTCAGTCCTAAAAGACTTCCCCTTATCCTTAAACTGTGACCCCTTGTCCTGGACCACCCCAACATCGGGAACAATCTTCCTGCATCTAGCCTGTCCAACCCCTTAAGAATTTTGTAAGTCTCTATGAGATCCCCCCTCAATCTTCTAAATTCCAGCGAGTACAAGCCGAGTCTATCCAGTCTTTCTTCATATGGAAGTCCTGCCATCCCAGGAATCAGTCTGGTGAACCTTCTCTGTACTCCCTCTATGGCAAGAATGTCTTTCCTTAGATTAGGAGACCAAAACTGCACGCAATACTCCAAATTCACTGCATGTTTTCAAGAGAGAGTTACATTTAGTTCTTGGAGCTAAAGAAATCAAGGGATATGGGGAAAAAACAGGAAAGAGGTACTGATTTTAGATGAATAGCCATGGTCATATTGAATGGCAGTGCTGGCTCGAAGGGCCAATAGCCTATTCCTGCACCTATTTTCTATGTTTCTATGCTTGAGTGTATGGCAATAAAACTCGATCACTTGATTTTGAAGCATTCATGCAGGGTGGAGGTATAATGTAGTCACAGAGTGATACAGTGTGGAAACAGGCCCTTCGGCGCAACTTGCCCACACCCGCCAACATGTCCCAGCTACGCTACCTGCTTTTGGTCCATACCTCCAAACCTGTCCTGTCCATGTATCAGTCTAACTGTTTCTTAAATGTTGGGATGGTCCCTGCCTCGACCACCTCCTCTGGCAGCTTGTTTCTTGTGGATAAAGTTACCCCTTAAAAAGTTACCTCTTAAAAATACTCATACAAAAAACATTGAAATCATACTACTACAATGCACTAAAACATGACTTTAATACATCAAATTTCAAAAAGTTCCTACCCCGGGAGGGGGTACACCCTTCTTCCACACCCTCTCCCCACCTTCTTGCTCCAGTCCCTCACCGGGTACCTCTAAGGCCAGTGATCAGTGATCGCTCAGCCTCCCCACTTTCGAAAACGCTCCGCAGCCTCTGGTTCAGACGGAGAACACTGCCAGACGTGAACGGGGAAATGAGGTCCATTGTCCAAGATGTCTGGATCCCAATGGTCAGAGCTTCATGTTTCGGAGTTGGCTAATGTTATTTAATTGTAATTAGCCTGATTTGTAATTAATTGACATAACCTTAATTTATTAATCCGGAATATCCAGGGGAATGGGATAAGTATAATATTAAATGACATGCAAGGTGTCAGGCTGTCTGTCACAACATACAGCCCTGATAACCCATTATTTCCTTCAGTTAAATATTAGGAAGGTAGCACCATTGTCATTTGCCACTCAATTATTATGTTTGTTTACCTCACTGACTATTTCTAACTCCCCCCCCCCCCCACAATTAATTTGACAGGTTGAATAGAAATGTCCCCAATCTCGTTGTTTTATTAATTGAATACATAGATGAACATCCTCAAGGAGTGTAATCAGATGGAAACTGATTCAGATGCAATATTTAGGAGCTTGTTCAGAGAAAGGGCATATTTTAAAGGAGTGACAGAGATACTTGCATGGTCTGCGGGAGTTGGAGATCATCCATTCTGGAGGTTTTACTTTTATGATGCCATTTAAACTTCACTTGGATTTCAATCACTTCAATGTAAACGTAATAGGGAATGGGGAGCATTAGAACAAAAATTAGCCCTCGGTACATATTAACTGTAATGTAATAATGTATGCATGTTGGTAGGTGCAATCAAAAACAAAGATCTTTTATCATTGTTGTGTTATGTATACCACAGAAAATATTAGTACTCTCAAGATCACATTTAATAGAATAATATTGCTTAAATATATAGTTATTGGACTTTGCATTTCGGATATGTCCCAGCTGAGAGGAAGACAGCAAAATACTGAAAATATTGGGGGTGAAAATGACTTCTGGCCAGTTTGTTACGAAATGGAAAGAAATTGTATCAGAATACTTATATAGCTGAGTGAGTTTAATTTTATGGATGGGAATTGTGTTCAACCAATTGATGACTTCTTTGACAAAGTAACTGACATGTTAGAGAGAGTTAGATAGAGCTCTAGGGGCTAGTGGAGTCAAGGGATATGGGGAGAAGGCAAGCACGGGTTAATGATATGGAACGATCAGCCATGATCACAATGAATGGCGGTGCTGGCTCGAAGGGCCGAATGGCCTCCTCCTGCACCTATTTTCTATGTTTCTATGTTAGATAACAAGGAAGCCAATGAATGTAGCAAATTTTGTTATCCATAATTTGGTCTGTGAAGTGCCCCTTTAAGGATTACTGCATTAGATAAGCACCTGTGGACTTGAACGTAATAGGTTAAGTCCAGGGGGTCAGATATGGGGCTTTATGTGTGGGCCAGATATATTGTCAGTGCAAAGGGGCTAGGAGCAAGGCCAACTTTGCAACCATAGTCAAGGTCTGGAATAATACTAGGTGTGCAATCAAAGCTGGGACCAGGGGTGTGTTCAGCACTGGGAACCTAAGAAGGTAAGCAGCTATGATCAGGGTAGAATTGGAGGACAGGTGTAAGGCTGGACTCAGGGACAGGAATGAGAGAAGGTATGCAACTGGAGTCAGGGCCAGGAGTAGTACCAGGTGTTCAGTGAGACCCAGGTTGGTCAACATGGGCCAAGTGCTTGATTATAATCTGATTTCCATACATGAATACTGTGAGATATGCGATGTGCTCACAATCACTACGCAAAGACTAAATCATGGAAGCAAGAGATTCTTTATTTTCGAGTCTGCAGAATTGGGTGCCTCTCCAAGTTGAGACACACCGAAGTCAGAAGGGTAAACCCCCTTTATACACACAATTCTACATCCAACCTCCCCTCGTTTGACCCGCTCCAATCAGACACTGAGGTGGACAACCTGTGGGTACGTCCCCCCCCAGTACCTCCCACATCATACATCGCATGACCATGGTAATGAGCAGTTTCTTGACCAGGGGTGTGTTGTAATATTCATTTATTTTATTAAGCATGCTCAGTTGTTCATGACCTACCCTAGTTTTACTCACCTCCAAGTGAACTCTCTCAGTTCTCCTATATCAGTACTAAAGCTTAAGCTATAGTGACAAGGGTCCATCTATCACTCCATTCTACTGATAGGGATCTATCTACGTCACTCCCTTCTACCGCTATACAATGCTATTACTTCTTACTCAAGGATGGGTCTGGTAACTTTTATACACAGCTGTGTCAGAACCCTCTCCCTGGCCCCTATCGGTTTGAATCCTCTTTAAAGCCCCTTACAATAGTGGGGTTTAATCACTTTATCCCTCACAATCCTCCCTTTTTCTTTTGCTACGCATCTATTGATTAAACCTCAATTTCAAGTTCCCTCAATTCGAATTGATGTAACATTGTCCTAATCTCCTTTTCCTGCAGATCATGGACCTTTCCTGGCCGCATTATCATTATTTTCTGTATTCCCCTTTTCTCTCCCATAGGCATGACTACAGCCTGCATCTGACTTATACACCTTGTAATAAGTTCCCTAAAAACAAGGGATGCAACAGGGGATAAAGATCAGTCCAGCCTGGACATAGAAACACGAGTCCCGCTGTTCTCCACCATGTTCCTCCGAGGATGGAAATCCCACCATCGGGTTCCCATAATCGAATTCCACTTTTGTATTGGAACATGTGCCAACTTACGGATTCCTTCTGATATGTCCATCACTGCCTGTACCATTGTCAATCGATGTTTTTAAACAGCAATTAGAGAGGTTCGAATTTCCCGCGTACCCCTCCTTCTTCTGCCAGGAGGTAATCTAGGCCAACCGGTTCTGGTATATTGCTGCTCTCATCTGTGTCTGCTGCTTTGCCAGCATCTCCAGTGTCCCCGCAGTTTGGTTGGTAATTACTTCCAATAATGCCTGAAGTCTTATGATCGGTTTTTTAAACATGTATACCGGGGTTCGGTAAGCCCCAGGATCCATCCTGTGCCCAAGTGGCTGGTCCATAGTATGAGATGATTCTTGCGGGTGGAGCCATTCATCATCTTCCCATTCCCAATGTCTATTTTCCTCTTCTTCCGATATAGGTCGTTATCAAATACAGGTGTTCCTAGCGACCCGCCTTCTTCGGTGGTTTAACAGGAAAAAATCCCGGTTGTACCAGTCCAATAGAGCAAGTCCCGCTCCAATTTGTTGGTAACACCGAGTATGCCTTGTGTCCGCATATCCATAAACAGTCCTTCAGGGGCCATCCACTAGAGGTAACCTTGTTCCATATGTCTTGCAACACCGGGATTCCTTGATAATGGGTTGTTCCCGGTGCAGTTCCATAGTCCAGTCGATTCCATTCCATCGGTCTTCATCCAGATAGTGCAGTTTCTCCCTGTCTTTCTTAGTTGGATACCATTTATGCTCCTCTGACCCACCACACTCGGACTGATTTGGCCACTGCGTGACGATGCGCTGGCAGGGGCTGCTGCCTACTAGGACAGCATCCTTTCAAAACAAGGAGCCCAGGGCCTAGCGATACACTCGTCCCAACCGGAGCGTCTGTCAGGACTCATGCCTCGGTCTTGTCCAACTGTCAGGTTCCACTCCATCAGGTCCCATACTTCAACAATGGATCCTCGTCCTCTCCACGGCCAATGTAAGCTCATCAGGTGGTCCGCCACAGACCAACAGTTAGTCACATTCAGGATTCCATCTATCCGGAGGGCCAAGTCCACAAACAGGATTTTTCCTCCTTCAGGGATCTCATCTGCTTCTTTATTTCTTCGTACAGTGTCCCTGGTGCAATTGAGGCTGAGTAGGTGGGGGATGGGGAAGGTTTGGTGACCACTACTTTTGTTAACTAATTACATTACTTCCTCCTTTATTTATCTAAATGTCCCCATCTGAAGACCTGGAAAGGAGACCTAATTGTCGCCCTGTGTCTAGTCATACAAACCCATCTCTCCCCCTTTGGGCAGGTAACGTACCCTATTAAGGGTACGTTGGGGGCCAAACCTTCCCTACATATCCTCTATTCTCTACATACCCTATAATACTTCTTCCCCCGTCCTCACAAATAGTTCTAACGTCTCCTCAGGTTTATAGCAAGCAATCGTATCACTAATGGAATAATAAGAAATGATCTGTTTGTCCACCCAATACGTATCTGATAGGATGATAACATTCATCACAGTTATTAACACTTTTTTACCATAATTACATGCAGAGCAAACAATACCACATATGCTCCTTTCATACTGCTAGTTATACATATAATTTTTTATTTTCTAAAAGTTAATGTTAGGGACTTAAACACACCACAGCGATTTCCTAGTCACTAGATGGAGAGGGAGTCATGACACACACTGTTCCTCTTTATGCACCAGGAGCGTGTGGATCAATGAGGTCCTTTAACCCGGGTCGCGTGGGTCCACCCTTTTTGCACAGAGTGAGGCGTTTGTTCATACTGCTGTCTCGGTTGTCAGTAATACTAGTCGGGATGGGCCGGTCTGGTGTGCTGGTGGGCTGGAGTATTTCTCCTCCTTCACCAATTCTTGACCATTACCGTGGTTTGGGTTCTTCTTAATGTTTACCATAGCTATGTTCACCATTATCTTAATATTTATTATGTATTTCCTGATTATCGTGACCTGTTCACATCCCCAAAACCTTATCCATTAGCCTATCTCCTTACTATGTTTGGGGGGGGGGCCTTCCTTGACCCTCTTCCGATTGAGATCCCTCCCTCCCTTGGGGACCCCAGTCCTGTCTGGACTTATATCCAGATTTATTTTGCCTATTTCCTGATAGGGAATTTGAGGATATCATTTATTATTGGCATGGGAATCTCTGGCCCCTGTTTGACTCTGTCTTTAGGACTCACTGTGTGTCGGTGCATCATTATTTCAGAGACTTTTTCAACCAGGTCTGTTGTTTACTGACAACATTGTCTTTCCCTTTTCCACGCTCTTCTTTTTTTGAGCTCATCCAAGTACATTTGCATCATTTTCCTCTGCACCTCTTCCTGCTGGCCTGCAAGTCTTTTTCCTATCTTGCGATATTTCTCAACCTCACTACTGACCAAATGTAATCACTGAATAATATGTAGAAGGGGTGGGAAATAGATGAACAATCCCACCACCTCCTCCAATCTAGACTTGACTTTAGGAGGAATGACATCCACCACAGTGGATCAAAATATAGGTGTTCATTAACTGGTTGCCTTCTAATTTTTTGTTCAGTTTCCAGTCTCCACCTTTTCAGCTTGTTCTACCAGATAGGCTGCTGGATTTTTGTCTGAGGGCCTGCCATACCCTCTGCCTGACTGTGTCAAACAGCATGCCATTGTTTATTGCAGTTGTTCACAGCATTTTTTAATACCAGCCATCTTCAGTGAGTTCTGTCAGTTTAGTGGTTCCTATCACTATTCACCAACAGTGCCTTCAAAATCTGCCATAGCCAAATAATTGTCCCCCAAAGCCATAATCCATTTCCTGCCCCATCAGTGAATATTGGGTAAGGTATTTCTTAGGCCCTCTCAGTTTTATGGGTGTTATTCCCCAAAGGATAATCTGTGTCTGGCCTGCTCTTATCTTTTGAAAAGCAGTCCCTCATCAATTTATCCCTCTGCTTATCACACTTTAAATCCTTTCTGATCTGCCTTCTTTCTCATTCTAAACTCAATTTCTTTACTTCTCAGATAGCGGGAGATTATCCTCCTTTGCAAATCTATATTCACCTTCCTTTTAAAATCTTCCACTTGACTTTCTCGAATCTCATATTTTACACCAGACCCCTTCTACCGTCGGGAGTGGGTGCAGTGCCAGCACTTTCCCTCCTACCCCTGAGGGGTGGCATTCTAACTTGTTTTTCACCCAATCCCATTCCTTCCAGTACTTTAGGTGGTTACGCTTGATGGGAAGCCTCTCCGCTCCCGAAGGGTTACCATAAATACCATTTTCCTCTCCCTGGGGTCTAAAATTTCAAGGTTTACCAGAGGGTTCCCATGTGTATCCCATACACCCCAGGGAAGGCAGGACCCCCCGACTTCCCTATTCTTCCTCCATGAGTGTGTACGACTGCACCTCCGACCGTCGTAGCCTGGGACATTCTCTCTTGAAATGACCCTCCTCGTTACAATAGTAACACCGGGATGGCCCCGTGTACCATCCTCCTGATCCTTGTTCCTTGTTTTCCCTCGGGACCCCAACTTCGGTCCCTCCATCCATTCAACCTCTTCCAACTTATCTGTGGCAATATAATGTCATTAATTAACACTTCCATCTTATGCACGAACATTTATCGTGACAGTATCATATTCCTTGGGCCACTTACGGACCCCCCTCACCAATTTCCTTTATTTCTCCTAATTTCTCAGAGTGCTTTCTTTTAGATACAGGGAACTTTTACTTAGCAATTCAACTGCAGTTTATCTTACTTATTGTATTATCTTTCTTTGTGCACTATAATGCAATTGTTTGCATCTTAAAAACAGGTAGGGAAATACAACATATTAAAGCAAACCATACAACCTTCACTTTTTCTGTTGAACAGGGGCGATCAAAGGTGAATACCCCTTTAACTCATGTTTAACTCACTGTCTGCCAACACCATTTTTTTTCTCACCCTGGGCCCCATTAAGTTATTACCCTTGCTCCAACCAGAATGTTTATCTAAACAAACCATAAAAGCTGCTTGTTGTTCAGCAATTAACTTATTTCTAATTTTGTTCAAACCATTCTCCTACAATTCCCAAATTGCAATTCCTAAGTTTAAATACATACGACTAACAATTTTCCAAATTAACTTTACTGAAAAGAAATCAACAAGAGCCAAGCAACCTACATTTTTCCAACTTTCCCCTTTTAAGTTGCGATGATACAAAGCGTTGTCCGTTACCAGCTGTTCGTAAACCTCCCGCCATTGCTTACAATTTCTTAAACGGAAGCACACACACCTACCCTTACAGCATGTGGCCTACAGCAAACAAACCTATCACATATACAAACTTCCTCATTCATAACAAAACCGTTTTTTTTACACACAAATCACATTAGTTCCAATTCTTACTTCAATGAGATTGTGTGAAACAACTCATTATTTCTTTCATAGAAACATAGAAACATAGAAATTAGGTGCAGGAGCAGGCCATTCGGCCCTTCGAGCCTGCACCGCCATTCAATATGAATCATGGCTGATCATCCAACTCAGTATCCTGAGAACCTGCCTTCTCTCCATATACCTCCTGATCCCTTTAGCCACAAGGGCCACATCCAGCTCCCTCTTAAATATGGCCAACGAACTGGCCTCAACTACCTTTTGTGGCAGAGAATTCCACAGATTCACCACTCTCTGTGTGAAAAACAATTTTCTCATCTCGGTCCTAAAAGACTTCCCCCTTATCCTTACACTGTGACCCCCTTGTCCTGGACTTCCCCAACATCGGAACAATCTTCCTGCATCTAGCCTGTCCAAACCCCATAAGAATTTTGTAAGTCTCTAAGAGATTACCCCTCAATCTTCTAAATTCCAGCGAGTACAAGCCGAGTCTATCCAGTCTTTCTTTCTTCATATGGAAGTCGTGCCATCCCAGAATCAGTCTGGTGAACCTTCTCTGTACTCCCACAATGGCAAGAATGGTCGTTTTCCTCAAGATTAGGAGACCAAAACTGTACCAATACTCCAGGTGTGGTGGCCTCAACCAAGACCCTGTACAAGTGGCAGTAGAACCTCCCTGCTCTTGTACTCAAATCCTTTTGCTATGAATGCCAACATACCATTCGCTTTCTTCACAGCCTGCTGCATCCTGCATGCCTACTTTCAATGACTGGTGTAACCATGACACCCAGGTCTTTCATGTGAATTCTCCTTTCTTTTTAACTTTTCGTACTCAAAAAACATTTGGCACTGTGATTTTTCCTTAGATTTTTCTTAGATACTCTGAATATTCTGTACAGTTCCAGTGCCACCAGACTGAACTCCCCTTATTGGGTTCCTTTGATCAATATAAACGCTCCTAATTTCTGATAACTCCCACCTCTCTCTCCCCCTCCCCGCTCCACCGTCCCCCCCACTCCCGCTCTCTCCCCTCTCTCTCCCCTCTCTCTCTCTCCCCTCTCTCCTCTCTCCCCTCCTCCTCTCCGCCCTCTCTCCTCCCCCTCTCTCTCCCTCTCTCTCCTCTCTCTCCTCTCCTCTCTCTCCTACTCTCCCCTCTCTCTCCCCCCCCTCTCTCCCCCCTTCTCTTCCCCCTCTCTCTCCCCCTCCCTCTCTCCCCCCTCTCACCCCCTCTCTCCCCCCTCCTCCCCTCTCCCCCCTCTCCCCCCCACTCTCCCCCCCCATCTCCCTCCCCCCCTCTCTCCCCCCCCCCCCCCCCTCTCTCACCCCTCTCCCCCCCTCTCTCCCCCCCCTCATTCTCTCCCCCCCTCTCTCCCCCCCCCTCTCTCCCCCCCTCTCTCCCCCCCCTCTCTCCCCCCCCTCTTCTCCCCCTCCCTCTCTCCCCCCCCTCTCTCCCCCCCCTCCCCCCCCCTCTCTCCCCCCTCTCTTCCCCCCCCTCTCTTTTCCCTCCCCCCCTCCTTCGTTCCCCTCTCATCACCCCCCCCTCTCTCCCTTCTCCTCTCTCCCCCCCCTACTCCCCCCCTCTCTCCCCTCTAACTTCTTCCGCCTCTCTCTCCCCCCCTCCCCCTCTCTCCCCCCGCGTGTTCCCTCTCCAGGGACACACGCGCACACGGACGTGGGCCTGGAAAAGGGTTCGGCAGGCACCGACTCTAGCCTGACCATCGACCACCCGCTGCTTGGACCCGCGAATGGTGCACCCCATCATCTCTCCCCCCTCTCCCTCTCTCCTTCCCTCTCTATCTCTCTCGCTCTCTCTCTCCTCTCTACTTCTCTCTCTCTTCTCTCTTCCATCGTCTCTCCTCTCTCTCTCTCTCTCTCTTTTTTTTTTTTTTTTTTTTTCACAACTCAGAACAGTTTATTATAACTCAATCTAATGCCACGTGTAAATTATGTAAAAAGCACTGACAAGTTGACATTGCACCCAATGTTACATGAAATTACCAAAGGTCTGATATAAAAATGTTGCAGACTTTTTTTGCACTCTGATACATCCTCGCCGGTGTTCTGCCTCACATGCTTTAAACCCTAAAATGCAGCTTCTGGCCTCTCAATCCATGCAGGTCTGCCGACTGTTTTGTAAAAAGTTTGCTTGCATTTGGCATGCAAGCTGCCCTTTTAACTCCATTGTCTATTCTTAACCGCTGAATGTAGTTACACAGAACTCACCATGTCGACCACACTTTGGCCACTGCAAACTACCCCTTCCAACACCTTAACCCGTAGCTCAGCAACTCCCTCTCACTCTCACTCTCTCTCCCTCTCTCTCTCTCTCTCTCCTCTCCCTCCCCCACTCTCTTCCTCCCTCCCTCCCTCCCTCACTCCATCTCCCCCCCCCGCTTCTCCATCCTTCCTCCCCCTTCTCCCTGTCCCCCACTCTCTCACTCTCATCCCACTCTCTCTCCTCTCTCCTCCTCTCTCTCTCTCACTCTCTCCTCACTCTCTCTCCAGTGGCCTTCTCTCCTCTCTCTCATCGTCTCTCTCTCTCACTCTCTCTCTCTCTCTATATAATATATATATATATATATATATATATATATATATAGTATAAATCTCTATCTCTCTATCTATTCTCTACTCTATCTCTATCTCTCACCTCTCCCTCTCTCTCTCTCTCCACTCCTCCCCATCTCTCTCTCCCACATCTCTCTCCTCTCATCCTCCCCATCTCTTCTCTCTCTCTCTCCTCTCTCTCCATCCTCCCCATCTCTCTCTCTCTCTCTCTCCTCCCATCTCTCATCTCTCTCTCTCTCTCTCTCTCCTCCCCCCATCTCTCTCTCTCTCCCCCCATCTCTCTACCCCCCTCTCTCCAACCCTCTCTCTCCACCCCCCTCTCTCTCCCCCTAATCTCTCCTCTCATCACTCCCCCCCTCTCTCTCTCTCTCTCTCTCTTCCCCCTCTCTCTCTCCCTTCACTCTCTTACCTGTCCGTGCGTTTCTTGTCCAGTTTGAGGCAAGGTGCTGTTGTCAAAGGCGTTTGATGCTGGACTTGTTCGGGTGGCCAAAGGCTGAGGAGAGAGCGAGAGAGAGAAGGGGAGAGGTGAGTGAGAGAGGCGAAAGAGGGGGGGAGAAGAGGGAGGGTAGAGATGGGGAGAGATAAGTGGGCGGTCACTATACAATAGACATTAGGTGCAGGAGGAGGCCATTTGGCCCTTCGAACCAGCACCACCATTCTAAATGTGATCATGGTTTGAGATCATGTCCCAAATCAGTATCCGTTACTTGCCTTCTCCCCATATCCCCTGACTTCGTATCTTTCTGAGCCCCTATCTAGCTCTCTCTTGAAAGAATTCTCTCCAGGGAACCGGCCTCCATCTTCCTCTGAGTGCAGAGAATTCCACACTTTCACAACTCTCTGGGTGGAAAAAATTCTTTCCTCGTCTCTTGTTCTAAAATGGCCTGACCCCCTTATTCTTAAACTGTGGCCCCCCTGGTTCTGGACTCCCCCAACATCTGGGAACAGCATGGCCGTCCGAAGGGGGGGACTCGCTGGGTGCGACCTGCACCCCCCTTTTATTTCCGCCAGAAATCCCCAACATTTTTTTTAATAAAATCGGGAGGAAGACGGAGCACAATCAGCATTTCCACTGTCAGAAATCGCCTGAAATTCTGGTTCCAAGGCCGCTGGGGAGATGAGAAAAATGTGCCCATCTGTGCCTGCGCAGTTGGGGAAGCTCGCAAAATGAGCCGTCTCTCCGTGTGTGCGGCAGTGGGCCCGGGCAGGATCAGACTCCCATTTGTTCTACACCCATTGAACTCGATGCCTCGTGTCCTACTCCATGTAAAGTAGTTGGAGGGGGACGGGGTGGGGGTGTGCGGTGCTGCTGCCCCCCGCGTTTCCATCCGTGGCGTCCGGGACCCTGGGAGGGGTGCGGTGTGGTGTGTGGTGCCCCCCGGTCCTGCGCTTCCATCCACGGCGTCGGATCCTCGGCGGGAGCGGCTGTAAACCCCATAACCATAACCCCCGCTGGGCCTCGCCACCCCCGCAACGCCCCGCTGACCCCCGGCAACCCCAGCTGGGGCCTCGCCACCCCCGCAACCCCCGCTGACACCCCCGGCCACCCCCCGCTGAGACGCCCCCGCCACCCCCGCTGGGCGTCGCCGCCCCCGGCTGGGCCTCGCCACCCCCGCTGGGGACCTCGCCGCCCCCTGGGCTGGCCCTCGCCGCCCCCACGCTGCTTGGCCCCTCGCCCCCCGCAGGGCCCTCCGCCTGGCCCTCGGCCCGCCCCCCTGGGCTGCCCCCCGCTGGGGCTCCGCTGGACCCGCGACACCTTAATCTTTGCCCCACCTTGTCCGCCAGAAAGAGGGGAGAGGGAGAGAGAGAGAGAGAAGGGAAGGGGGAGAGAAATTATGGAGGGAGAGGAAAGGGGGAATATCTTCAATGAGATTGTAAAATGAGGTAGGTTTTTAGATTCTATTATATTTTTTTCCTCATGAAATAATATCAAATAAATATCAAACAATTGGAAACTGCTTTCTTTGCCTTGAATAACAATATTGAAAAATATGAATTCCAAATGTTTGTCACTCTTTTTTTTCGCATCATATCTTTTTAATATAATTTGAATATTTCAAAAATCTGCATGTTTTTCCAGGGTCATCGTGATCTGTCCGCAGGTAATGACAGCAGTCCGTTTATGATGATTTGCTGCTGTGGAAGCTCGGCAGAAGATGGAGTTGGAAGATCTCCTTGGTGCAGTAAAAACCAAAGGTTAGATGGAAAACATATCACCAATTTATTCAGAGCTAATTGTGATTCTACTCCTTCCATCTTATAAACAAAAGTACTTGAACCAATTTTAATAAACTTAGTAATAAAATATTGGAAATTTATAAAATATACAATTTTAATGGATCATTAATACAAATGTAACATTTCCGTTTCGAGGTCATTTCAAAGCCAATAGCTTAATCGTTTTTTTTAAAGGATTTAATGGACACTATATCTTTGCATAATACATGTTAATCATAAGATGGTAAATTAAGTCCATAGCATTATCCTGTATTATTTCATACAGCAGATAGTCTGAAGCGTAACGCGGCATCCTGCAGTGGAAGATTGAAAACAAAGAAAAACTTCACACACCAGGCCGCCGCGGTGATCCCCAGACAAATCACATCGTATATCTATTTCTCAAAAAGTAAAAATTCAACATCAGAAGGGGAAAAATATATATTATATAAAAATGGGGGTATAAAAAAAACATTTGTATTTGATTTCACCCGTTGAATGGCCATAGACATTATTTTTTGAGGAGCTAAAAAGTCCTTTCATCATTCACATTGGCAGCATATTTTTTCTTTTTTTCCTTATACTGATAACATTACAAAGTATTACAAATGAAAATACGAGCATGCCATTTAAATTCTTGATTATATAACATTGCCAATTTTCATGAGAAATATTGACTTCAATTATCAAAATTGTTGCCAAATTTATAAATTACTGATCATTTTTGCTTTAAACAAGATCTTCTGAGCATACTTTATATAGAACTTTGACAAATGTGGGCTCAATTTGTGAAGAATTTTGTCTCTGTCAATTTTCTAAACGTGTTATGATTCTATATTCAATTCAATTCAATTCAATTCAACTTTAATGTCATTGCACAGATACAAGTATGGGTACAACGAAATGCAGTTTAGTAACAGTACGAAGTGATAGCAATACAGATAAATAAATACAGATGTGGAAATCTATCGGCGGTACTCTGAGTTCAGCAGTGCGATGGTGTAAAAATAGAAGCTACTCCTCATCCTGCTGGTGTCGGGACCTTTTTGAGGCTCCTGTACCGCCTCCCCGATGGTAGGAGGGCAGAAACAGTCCATGGTTAGGGTGGGAGAGGGTCTTTGATGATCTTTACCCACCCGTCTCATCATGAAGTTCTTACAAGAATTGTGAAAACTCCACAATATGCAGCCTATCATAAAATATTTTTTTTGAATACATGTAATGGGCTTAAGTCCTGTTAATGATAATATTGGCCAAATAAAATAGTAAGATTTAAATGGCGAAACTTACCAAGTTTATGAAGGTTGATCTGTATTTTACAAGAGTCCGCGGTGAGGGATTTCGTGAAGACCCCGCCAGCACGCATGCTCGCGGCATCCTTCAAAGTGTCAGCGGTGTGGAATCACAGAAACCAAACCATGACTAAAAATAGTAAGATGAAAACCGTAGAGAAACTGGATTGACCTTAATGGTTGACCTTATGAATAGAGGGTGGGAAGCGGTGGCAACGAAATCCCTCACCGCGACACCTCGTAAAATACAGATCAACCTTCAAACTTGGTAAGTTCTCTCGTTTAATCTTACTAATTTTTACTTCGGAGTCACGTGAGTGACTTCGTGAAGATATTCAAAGCTCTGTGTGATTTCACGCCCTGGACAACGTCCATATGCTTATCACAGAACGCCATTCTGATGGAGGAAGACTGTATAATGGAGTTCAGTCAAAACTGGCTGAAAAATCAACACAATTTATTAATCCAAATAAACAACAAACCCCTTATTTCGGGGACAGACATTACTGAGCTGGGGTGGTTTTTCCCAGGATAGCTTCTGAGCGAAACTGGGAAATGGATGAGGGTATTAAAGCAGTGGATGTTGTCTA
Source organism: Okamejei kenojei (assembly GCA_035221665.1). Taxonomy (NCBI): domain Eukaryota; kingdom Metazoa; phylum Chordata; class Chondrichthyes; order Rajiformes; family Rajidae; genus Okamejei; species Okamejei kenojei. The sequence continues at coordinate 10,204 of JAVHYY010000358.1, read as the reverse complement.
TATGGATTTCAGTAAGGCCTGTTGACAATGTTCCCCATGGAAGCGTTGGTTAAGAAGGTTTCAATCTTTGGGTGTTAATGCGGAGTAGCAGATGGATTTCAACAGTCGCAGAAATGGGAGATGTCAGAGAATAATGTGAGGATGGCTGTTGTCCCAGTTTGGAAGGCCCGGTGACTCAGTGGGTGCCTCAGGGATCTGTGTTGGGTCCCACTGTTGTCTGTCATGTACCATCAATGATCTGGATGATGGGTGGAAAATTGGATAAGTAAGTAACCAGATGATAACTAAGATAGATGGTGTTGTGGATAATGAAGTAGATTTTCAAAGTCTAACAGAGAGAATTTGGGCCATTTGGGAAAAGTGGGCTGAAAGATGGCAGATGGAGTTTTAATGCTGTTAAGTGTGAAGTGCTACATCTTGGCAGGACAAATCAAAATAGGACGTTACATGGTAAATGGTAGGGAATTGAGGAATGCTGTGGAACAGAGGGATCTAGGAACAACTGTGGCATAATTCCCTGAAGGTGGAATCGCATGTAGATAGGGTGGTAAAGAAAGCCTTTAGGTGTGCTGGCCTTTATAAAATCAGGAGCATTGAATATAGGAGTAGGGAAGTAATGTTAAAATTGTACAAGGCATTGGAAAACCAATTCTGGAGTATGGTGTACAATTTTTGGTCGCCTAATTAATAGGAAGGATGTCAACAAAAATAGAGAGAGTACAAGATGAGATTTAACTAGAATGTGTTTGCCAGGGATCCAGCAACTATGTTTACAGAGAAAGGTTTGAACAAGTTAGGTCTTTATTCTTTGGAGCGCAGAAAGGTTAAGGGGGAACTTGAATTGAGGTCTTTAAAATGATGAAAGGGATAGACAGAGTTAGACGTGGATAAGTTTTTTTCCCATTGAGGTGTAGGCGTGAAGATTCCCGTAATAGGGAATGACTGATGCCCGTAATAGTGTGAGTAATCAATTTGGGATGTTTCCCAATCACCATCCATGGATGTTTAAAAATTTTTTCAACCATCCACACACACGAGGGTACCATGTTGTGTAGGCCAGTCGAAATGATCAATATCCCAGTTGCAGAGTCTAGTTTTAATTTTTCTGCAATCCCCGACTGATGAGGCAGAATTGGGGAAATGCGTAGCAAAACCATTTCCCCCAATGATCGAAAACGCAATCCATTGCTATAGTGCCCCAATGTCTGGGTTCCCATGACACACATACGATGGTATCGGATGGATACGGGTGTGGTGTTGTGCCCCCCCGGTCCAGCGTTTTCCATCCACGGGATGCGGGGGGTCGGTGTGGTGTCGTGTTGCCCCCCCTGTCCAAGCGTTATCCATCCGCGGGCGGGGGGGTAGCGGGTGTGGTGTGGTTTGTGCTTCCCGGTCCCCCCCCAGCGCTTCCATCCGCGCGTCGGAGCCTCGGCGGGAGCGGCTGTAACCCCATAACCATAACCCCGCTGGACCCCCGCAACCCCCTCGCGTGACCCCCCCACACCCACCGCCCGCTGACCCCCGCCACCAACTCCCGTCAGCCCGCCCCGCTGGCCTCGCCGCCCCCGCAGACCGTGCGCACCTCCGCCCCCGCCCCCCGCCAGGTCCTCGCCCCCCCGGCTGCCTCCGGCCGGGCCTCGCCAGCCCCCGCTGACCCCCTCGCCGACCCCCTGCTGGCTGACCCTTCCTCGCCGCCCCCGCTGGGCCTCGCCGCCCCCCAGCTGGCCTCGCCGCCCCCGCTGGGGCCTCGCCGTCCCCCGCTGACCCCCGCTGGAGCCGCCCCGCTGCGGACCCGCGCCACCTTAATCTTTGCCCCCCCCCCCGCCAGAAAGAGGGGGAAATGGGGAGAAGAGATGAGAGAAGTGAAGGGGGGAGAGAAATTATGGAGTGGAGAGGGAGGAATGGTGAAATAATCTTTAAATGAGATTGAAAAATTGAGGTAGGTTTTTAGAGCTATTATTTTTTTTTCCTCATGAAATAATATCAAATAATAGCAAACAATTGGAAACTGCTTTCTTTGCCTTGAGTAACAATATTGAAAAAATATAATTCCAATGTTGTGACACTCTTTTTTGCATCATAATCCTTGTAATATAATTTGAATAGTTACAAAAATCTGCATGTTTCAGGTCATCGTGGATCTGCCCGCAGTAATGCAGCAGTCCCGTTGATGAAGATTTGCTGCTGTGGAAGCTCGGCAACAGATGGAGTTGGAAGATCTCTCCTTGGTGCAGTAAAAACCAAAGGTTAGATGGAGAAAACAGTTATCACCAATTTTATTCAGAGCTAATTGTGATTCTACTCCTTCCATCTTATAACAAAAGTACATAACCAATTTTAATAAACTTATTAAAAAATATGGAAATTTATAAAATATATACATTTTAATGGATCATTATATTATACAAATGTAACATTTCGGCCATTTTGAGGTCATTTCAAAGCCAATAGCTTAATCGTTAAAGGATTAATGGACGCTATATTGCATAATACATGTTAATCGTAACATGAAATAAATCCATAGCATTATCCTGTTATTATTTCATGACAGCAGATAGTCTGAAGCGTACGCGGCATCCTGCAGTGGAAGATTGAAAACAAAGAAAACTTCACACACCAGGGCCCGCCGCGGTGATCCCCAAACAAATCACATCGTTTTCTCAAAAAAGTAAATTACCTCACATTTGTATTTGATTTAACCCCGTTGATCGCCATAATACATATTTTTTTTAGACGAAGCTAAAAAGTCCCTTTCATCATTCACATTGGCAGCATAATTTTTTCTTTTTTTTCCTTATACCTGATACATTACAAAGTAATTTACAAATGAAAAATACGAGCATCGCCATTTAAAATTCTTGATATAACATTGCCAATTTTCATGAGAAATATTACTTCAATTTCAACAAATTGTGTTGCCAAATTTATAAATTACTGATCATTTTTGCTTTAAACAAGATCTTTCAACTGAGCATACTGTTTAATATAGAACTGTTGACCCAAATGTGGGCTCATTTGTGAAAGAAATTTTTGTCTCTGTTTCAATTTTTCTAAACTGTTTATGATTCTTATATTCAATTAAATTCAATTCTTTCAACTTTAATGTCATTGTACAGATACAAGTAATGGGTACAACGAAAATGCAGTTTAGTGACAGTACGAAGTGATAGCAATAACAGATAAAATAAATATTTACAGATGTGGAAATCTATCGGCGGAACTCTGAGTTCAGGCAGTGCGATGGTGTAATTATAGAAGCTACTCGCTCATCCTGCTGGTGCGGGACCTGAGGCTCCTTTACCCTCCCCGATGGTAGGAGGGCAAAACAGTCCATGGTTAGGGTGGGAGGGGTCTTTGATGATCTTCCCAGCCCGTCTCCTCATGGAGTTTTCTTACAAGAATTGTGAAAACTCCACATATGATTAAAAGCCTATCAGTAAAATATTTTTTTTGAATACATGTAATGCTTAAGTCCCTGTTAATGAATAATATTGCCAAAAAAAATAGTAAGATTAAACGAGAACTTACCAAGTTTGAAGGTTGATCTGTATTTTTACAAGGAGTCACGGGGAGGATTTCGTGAAAAGAAACCCCGGCCAGCACAACGCATGCCGCAGCATCCTTCAAAGCAGCGGTGAGGTGAATCACAGAACCAAAACCATTACTAAAAAAAATATTACTTCGAGTCACGTGAGTGACTTCGTGAAGATTCAAAGCTCTTGATTTCACGGCCCAGGACAACGTCCATGCTTATCACACTGCCGCCATTCTGATGAGAAAAGACTGTTAAATGGAGTTTCAGTCAAAACTGAGGCTGATAAAAATCAACACAATGTTATTATTAATCAAATAAACAACAAACCCCTTATTCGGGGACACAGACATTTGACTTGAGCTGTTCCCCAGGATAGCTTCTGCGAACTGGGGAAATTGAAATATGGAGGGAAAGCAGTGGAATGTTTGTTCTATAATGGATTTCAGTAAGCCTTTGACAAGTGTTTCCCCATGGAAGGTGGTATGTTTAAGAAGGTTCAATCTTTTGGGTGTTAATGGGCGGAGTAGCAAGATGGATTTCCAACAGTGGCTGAATGGAGATATGTCAGAGAATAATGGTGATGCTGTTTGTCAGGTTGGAAGCCGGTGACCCAGTGGGGTGCCTCAGGGATCTGTGTTGGGTCCACTGTTGTCCTGTCCATGAACATCAATGATCTGGATGATGGGGTGGAAAATTGGATTAGTAAGTATGCAGCAGATGATACTAAGATAGGTGGTATTGTGATAATGAAGTAGATTTTCAAAGTCCTACAGAGAGATTTTGGCCATTTTGGAAAAGTGGGCTGAAAGATGGCATATGGATTAATGCTGTTAAGTGTGAAGTGCTACATCTTGGCAGGACAAATCAAAATAGGACCGTACATGGGTAAATGGTAGTGAATTGAGGAATGCGTGTTGAACAGAGGGATCTAGGAACAACTGTGCAATAGTTCCCTGAAGGTGGAATCCGCATGTAGATAGGGTGTGTAAAGAAAGCCGTTTTTGTGTGCTGGCCTTTATAAATCAGCACAGCATTGAATATAGGAGTAGGGAATTAATGTTAAAATTGTACAAGGCATTGGTAAGACCAATTCTGGAGTATGGTGTGTAACAATTTTGGTCACACTAATTATAGGAAGGATGTCAACAAAATAGAGAGAGTAACAGAGGAGTTTACATAGAATGTTGCCAGGGATCCAGCAACTATGTTACAGAGAAAGGTTGAACAAGTTAGGTCTTTAATTCTTTGGAGCGCAGAAGGTTAGAGGGGGACTTGATTTAGAGGTCTTTAAAATGATGAAGAGGATAAAAAAAAAAAAACAGAGTTGACGTGGATAAGTTTTTTCCCCATTGAGGGTAGGGAAGATTTAAACAAGAGGGCATGACAAGAGAAAAAGGACAGAAGTTTATGTGTAACGTGAGGGGGAACTTCTTTACTCAGAGGGTGGTGGCTGTGTGGAATGAGCTTCCAGCAGAAGTGGTGGATGGCAGGATCGATTTTAACATTTAAAAAAAGTAAAGTGGATAGGTATATGGATCGTGAAAGGAATGTGAGGGGTATGGTATGAGTGCATGTAGATGGGACTAGGGGTAAAACAAATGGATCTGCACGGACTGGAAGGGCCGAGAGGCCTGTATTTTACGTGCTGTAATTGTTATATGGTTATATGGAATGTCGGCAGGGGGCGGCCAGAAGGCTTGTTATAGAACCGCTGAAAGTTTTTTCACGTGGGTGGCCCAGCCCGCAGTGGTGAGAATGTGGTCCCATGGGCACCTCCATGGGTCGCGCTGCTGATGTGGATGCATCCCTGGTGGAATGAGACTTAAAATTCAGTAGCAACTCTGCTGCATCCCACAACACCACCCTGAAGCCACCTGGCGATAGTCTGTGTAGTCACTCCGACGATGCGGAGGTTTTATTGCTGATTTGGAGTCCCTGTTCCTTCATCCTGATAACTCCAGTTTAAAAAAAACTCGGATGTAGTGGGTGGAGATGGGTGACTATGCAGTTGGCATCTACAGGGTACGACGCCCGAAATTTCCAGCTGCCCCCCATGCGCCCCTGGCCCGTTGCTTCAATAAATCTTAGGACAAAGAATTTTATATTTGACTAAACCAGTGGGTGGCCACCATGCTGTCCAGTCCGCATTTCTGTAACGTTCTGGACTCGTTGGGCATGGTCGTCAGTTTGGGGCTCCATGAGCATCCCACCTTGAGGGTGAGCAGTTTTCAATGTAGCTCATATCATTGGAGCCCAGCTCCTCATATGGTCAGCACGATCCCCACATCCCACTTTTACGTGAATATCTGGGTCGTGGAGGGTTGTGTTTGAACACTCCCCTCATTAGTTTAGACACCAGTTGGTTGGAGCCGAACCCTATATCCAGGTATGAAGACAGCGCACTCCTGGCGCTGTTGATGGCACTGTAGGCTGAGGATTCCAGCATCAAAATGTGAGGCCTCCGAGCTAAAACTCCAACACATCATGTAGTTATTGTTGCCGAGTTGGAAGACAATTGTTCCGGGGCACAGAAAACCTCCCACTTTCTGATTTGAGCGTAAAAGGTATATTGTTTCCAAGGTTGATATTCCCGCGCACCGATGCAGCAATAAGGTTTCCCGTCGGCTCTTGACGAGATGCCTGCCCGGATGAGTGGTCTTTCAGAACCTGCAAAGCCAAACATATAAATGACCATGGCAAGGATGACTGAATGCCCGTAATAGGGTGAGTAATCAATTTGGGATGTTTTCTCCAATCACCACTCCCATGGGCTGTTTTTAAAAATTTTTCAACCCATCGGGTACCATGGTTGTGTAGGCCAGTCGGAAATGATCAAATGCCAGTGCAGAGTCCATTTAATTTTTGTGCAATAAATCCCCGAACTGATGAAGGCAGAATGGGGGAAAATAATTTTATGCTAGTAGCAAAACCATTTCCCCCAATGGATCGAAAACGCATACCATTGGCTATTGCCCCAATTTCCTGGTTCCCATGACATAAGACATTACGTTTGTATCGGATGTTCAACCTGGACGCAAATTAGGTCAATAATCTGTGTCCAAAATGAGCTATTAATATCCTCTAAAAATTTTGGGGATTCAACATCCACTCCGATGTTGTCATTAAAGACTCGTGACCTAGGTGTCCCCCGCCACTGTAATTTAAGCTTCCCAGCCAAATAGGATGGTCGCAGTAATACCAAATATTTTTTCTTTCAATGCACCAGTGCCAAATTGTATTAGCCAATTCAATCACAAGATATAGCGACTCTGATAACCACCCATATGAATTGATGTAAGCCACCACTGTAATATTTGATCTATTTGAAGGCGGACTATGTAAAACCTGTGAATTAGTACATAAGGCCGCAGTCCATGAAATGCACCAGTAATGTAGACTCATGAGAGTTCCATCTGCCACCACAACTGGACATACGTATCAGTTACTCCCCAGCCTTGTGCGCTTGCGTCAGTTTTGTAACACAACATCAGGGTTGCCCACTATGAGATTGGTCCTATGACATTCTTAATATTGTCAAACCACCATTGTAGCTCATTTCTAGCTTCTGATGGTAGCCGAATTGGCCGATCAAAGTGACCAGCATTTGTTTTTTTATTTTTTAATGCTGTGATTTGGGAGATCGTTTGTAAATTTCGGTAGTGTAGGCGTGTCCGAATCGGCAGACTGGGAATGCAGCTACCAATTTGCCTATAACTTTTTGCTGTTTGCCGAATAGTCCGGTACCCTGGCGCAAGCAAGATTGTGACACTCTTCTATAAAAAGCAGTAGTCTTTAATAGTTTTTGGATGGTAATCTTCATTAAATTGGTGTCTAGGGTTGAACCCCAAAATCTATCCATAAACCCGTAACCAAGGTGCAATAATTTGATTTGTTTGGATGGATTACGAATCCCAGCTTCTTCTTTCAAACTGAGGCCTTTTTGCAGCCACTCCTTGAATCGACAATTGGAGGGGTCGGACCCACAATAAGATAATCATTCCAAAATATGCCATAACTATATAGATTTTGTTGTCAGAGAAGAGCCAAAATAGGGTTTTAAACAAGTTGGTAAAACAGCCTAGGAGCTGTGGTGATTCATATGGGCAATGCCATAATTGCCCATAACTGAACGCCTTCCAGCACAAACATCCAAAAATTTTCCTATAAACCTTAGCATGTGTACCGTATAGTATGCATCATTTCAAATCGATCATGCCATCAAGTACCCTGGGTAAAGCATCTGCTTAGCTGTTTCAAACGTATCCATTATGAAATGGGTGAATTGTACAAAATTGTTCAATTCATTTAAGTCAATTCAATATCACGACATCCCCCATCTTTTTTATTCCTAGTGAAGATGTTATACCCAACTCAATTGGTTCATGCTTGGTTTATGCCACTTAACCCCTTTTTTTCTGCTAACCGTATAATTTCAGCTTGTCCTCCTCCACCTCTTGTTGGGATAGATAAATTTTCTACTAGTCGAATGCAGAGTAGGGGGGATTTTAAATACCTTCAATAAATTCTATAACAAACCTTGAACACTTTGTAAAATAAATCATCGGTGGTGACAGTTTTCCAAATGTCCAAGAAAACCCCGAAACCTGCGCCACCAATTCCGTTGCAGGAGGGGGATGCTACGGCGTGGAGAACCAAACCCCCCTTAACTCCAAGGTTAAACGTCTTTTTCTCGTACATACGTTGTTTGGAGTTGCGTTTGTGTGGAGGTTGACGAGCCGGGCCGGCCGCATTTTCCACGCAGGGCATTGTTGCCTTTCCCTGAAAAGAAAAAGGTCGATGCACTATGTTGGATGGAAGGTGGGTAGGGATCACTGTGCCCTTTATCCGGCAGCCGTGGTTCCCTCCAAGAAGAAATTAGGCCTGTGCCGGTGATATGGGTGAGGTCTTGTCGGGTGGAGGCTTCATGAGGCCAGCTGTTTTGGCCTCCTCCTCATGCCAGTTCCTTCACCTGTTTGGATAGGTCTCCAAACCAACTGTTGTGAGCAGAGAGGCGGTTGATGGTCAGCACAACCTCGTGAATTTGGGTTTGAGTGTGGGCTTCCAAGGATCTCCTTACCATGCAGTTAATTTTCATATTGGTGCGTTGCCATATGAGTGCCAGTGCGTCTTGCAGATCTGCTCGAACACATTATCCCCGTCCGAGGGTTCTAGCAATACGCCGGATAAGGTGCCCGTGGAGAGAACTCTTTAATATACGCTTGAAGGCGACATCCTGCATCCCTGGTGGCCGTACTCAAGTGTCCCCAAGTATCTGGGCATTAAACCAAGGTCACAGCTGAGGGGTTGAAGCAGTTTTTTCCCGGGCGGTATTATTTTCTTCCAAGGTATCATTAGAACCTGGACTCTGGATTTTGGGTGCGTAGTCATGTAATCAATGGTGCCCCGGCGCAATTTGTGGTGCAGGGAGGGTTCACACTGTCCTGGGTGGTAGCGTGCAAACTTACTCACCCACTTCCAGCATATCCTCCTCATTCTCTGGCTCAGACGGTTACTGTGCTAGTCCCCGCCGGTCGTCTTCGAACACAGCAGCAGTAAATCCCTCATGCCTACCAGCTTGTGACGATGAGAAGCTGAGTGGAGTCCCTCGCATCGGCTTGTACATGCCAGCGAGATCCGTTCTTGCTGGACTCCTAGATGGAGGTTGAGGATAAGGCGAGGTCCAAATGTCTTATACCTATTTGTTGTATTATTTAAGAGGGTATTGTAGAAGAGCCTTAGAGAGGTGATGCATAAGCATGATTAGATTGGTCAGACAGTGGGGTGCTGTATAGTAGAGTTTAATTACTTTGCAGAGTGTTTGTTGCTGTTATCTTGTGAAAGTGTGAAGCCTTGTTCAAAAACTACTCTGAGAAATTTTTCTAATTCTTGTTGTAAACTGACATCCTGCAATAACTTTCCAGTAGAGAACAATGTAATGTGAATTTTGTGATTGGGTACGGGGACTGTCAATAGCTATAATCTAATCAAGGTTTTTCAAGAGAGATAATTGTCATGTGTCCCAGATAGGACAATGAAATTGTTCTCTCCCCTTCGGGGGGAATGCGACCCTTGTCCCCTTGTCGTGTCCCCCCGTCAACCGTCTCCGTCTGTGCTGAGTGCCTAATGGCGGAGCTGTGGCCTTCGGAGCTGAGGAGAGCGATCAGAGCTCCAGTGGTTCCAGCGGCGGTGGGCTGCCCGGCTTCGGTGCTCTCGGGGCTTACGGGGCTTCGGCGCTTCCAGCATGTTGCTACAGGCGGTGCTCCACAGGCGGCCCGGCATTGGCGCCCGGCGCTCTCCAGCGGTTGCTCCAGCCAGTGCCCGGCTTCGGCGCTCCGGCGTTCTCCGTCGGCTCTCCGGGGCTCTCCAAGCGGTCCTCCAGCGCGGCGCCGGCTTCGTCGGCTCCGGCGGCTCTCCAGCGGCTCCCTGCATGTGCTGCCAGCGGCGCCCGGCTTCGGCTCTCCGGCGGCTCCCGGCGTCTCTCCAGCGGCTCTCCATCGGTTCCTCCACGTCGGGCCCGGCTTCATCGGCGGCTCCGGCGGCTCTCCAGCTGGCTCTCACCGCGGGTGCTCCCAGCGCGGCGCTTCGGCTTCGCCCGCTCCCGAGGCTCCGGCGGCTCTCCAGCGGCTCGTCGCAGCGGGTGCTCCAGCGGCGGCCCGGCTTCGGCGCAAT
>JAVHYY010000357.1:27500-67504 GCA_035221665.1 Okamejei kenojei | reverse complement strand
TGGATATTAGCGTGCACACTTTTGATCATCCTAACTTAACCATTCCAACCTATCTTATAAGTCTTGTCCGTTAGGGTTATTTAATTTATTTCGGACATGGTCAATATTGATCATTGGAGAATTAGTCAATCCGTCTTAGTTTGTAGTGAATTATCTTGAAATCAGCAGCATGAAGTCTTGATTCTTGACTGGAATTGTTAGACTTAACAGAGACACATTTGGTTCCTTAATTTCACATGTCTCTTGCCAGTATTCTTCAAGGACGTCTCTTTTGATCAATCACATAGGTCTGCCCAGAGGATGCTGAGATGAGGGGGTGCTTGGATGCTATTTATGACGTTTCTTTATGACAATTAACGGATGTTGATAAGGAAGGGTTTAGAGGGCCAGGAATAGGGACCAAGACAAGGGGTCATTGGGCTGAAAGGTCTGTTTCGTGCTGTGCCTCTTTAGATTAGTTTTGTTTTGGATTCAGCGTTGGAAAAGGCTCTTCTACCACGAGTGTCGACCAGTGTTCCCGCGCATCAAGCGAGTTCCAACACTACAGGGATACAATTTACATTTTTTACTTAACTATCTATGGTCCTCCCTTAACCTGTAAGTCTTTGGAGATTGGAGGAAATCTGAGTACCGGGATGAAAACCAACGTGGTCACTGCGTGACGTTGCAAACTCCATACTGACACGCACACGTAGTCGGATCGATACCTGATATTCTGGCGCTGTAAGGCAGATCTCTTTGCTGACACCTTTGCTCACTGCTCTATTTAACCTGTGGCTCAGCGGGTAGAGTAGCTTGCCTTTCTTTCGTCATGAGACCGGTTCGTTGCCTGATGGATGGTGGTACCGGCAAGGAGATGCACGGACCTGGACGTTCTCCCCGTGACCGCGTGTGGGTTTTTCCCAGTGCTCCATGTTCCTTCCCCACTCTACTGAGGCGTGCTGGATTGTAGGTTACTTTGGCTGTGGTTAACGTTTCTACCTTGTCCCTAGAGTGTAGGACTGTGCTAGTGTACGGGATCACTGGTCGGATGATCGATGGGCAAAGATTAGTTTAGTTTAATCGAACTGAAAACAATCTCGATTTCCCTGCCATGGCTTTACAATTTTATTTAAGTTGATGGCCAATGTATAGACTTATGAAAAACATGCAACTCCTAATAAATTGAGCATATGGGTTGTTTGCTGATGCATAAGTTATTCCCTGTATAAATCCCATGGCAAATTTGAGAGGTAATCACTAAGCTCCAGATGTATATACTTCTGGCCTTCCATGTTATGAATCTTTGATACCATATACTCCAACAAATAACATGTGCAACACAAAAAACAATCCACCCTCTTTCAAGGCTAGGGAAAGGTGACGCCATTTGTAGGTCAGATTTGCCATTGGGTTGTCTTGAATTGTCAGTAAAAATGTGAGTGAGGTAAGAGAGAAAACAGGACATGGATTATCTATGTCCTACTGGCTGACTGCAGTGTGCGACCTCCACTATTCAGCCAATTTCCCCTCTCCCTAATTCTGCCAACAAAAGCAAAAGGTTCAAATGTCATTGATGGTTTCAGAGGAAGCATCTGCATTGGAAGGAATCACTGACAGGTCTGCTAGCACTTGGAGAAAAAGGTAGAGGTGACATTTAGATCGAGGACCCTTCTACAGATTTAAGGTTGCATAACAGATTGGTTTGGACAACAGCTTTTTGACCAAGACAGCGAGAAATTACAGAGACACTTGTTGTTGTTAGACCAGTCTGTCCTAGACAGCTTCTTTCCACCGATTGATCTATCTTCTTTCACATTGCCTCAGAATATAGCCAACTTAATCAAGAAGTCCTACATCAGTCATTACCTCATTCTCCATGACTTCACATTGGGAGAAGATGAGATGCTTGAAAAGCACGCACTGACGTCGCAGTAACAACTCTTCCCCTCTGACAGTCCTTCCATATGCAAGGTTATTGTCCGATTCACCTCTACTCATTGTGGAATTTGACTTTGTCTGTGGAACTGGTGCGCTTCAATGCTGAGAACAAAGCTGCACAGCCAGACATATAAAAAGGGAATTTTTCACAGAGCAGTTAGATCTTCAACTGCCAAAAGTCTGAAGCCTCCTTGTGCTCTTGTATTTTTTTTTATTCTTCTCAATGTGTAAATTTTTAGGTTTTATTTGTATTTTGTTCTCCTGAAAATGTGTTGTTACATGCGAGCATAGCACCAATGCAAAAATCACTTGTTGGTATACATACTTGGCAATTAAAATTGATTCAATATATTCGGCACTCTGTATCTTACCTTTGGCTCATACTCTATTTTTCTCAGTCTGACTTTGATTGTTTGTATGTAGCGGATTATCTCATCTGTTTGGTTATAACATACAAAAAATTCAACAATCTGATGGCCGCCTAGCAATGGCTGCCTCCTCAAATCAGTCTGTCTGTCCCTTCTTGTTTTTTTTGGTATAATGTATTAATGTATGTTTTTAGTGTTCAATTTCGTTTTGTTTTAGGTCGGGGTTGGGAACATTTACCTAATCTCTTACACTCGACGGAGATGTGTTTTTTTTCTGTTTCGTTTTTGCTTCCACTTTGTGGCTAAGTCGAGTTCGCTGCCTCTTACTGGAGACGATTTCGTGAGCTCCACCAGCACAGCCTATGGGGTTAACATCGCGGAGCCCGCGGTCTCTGGTCAAAGGAGGTACATCCGGAACTCCAAGCCTAAGGAACGTCGATCGCCCCGACACGGGAGGTTCAATCGTCCGAGCGGGTGATTCATTGCCCTGACACGGGGCTTCGACCGCCAGCCTGAAGGAGCTCCATATGCCCGAACATGGTTCATCTGCCGGACTGTAGGAGGAAAAATGAGGGAAGGTGGTTTGTTCACAGTTGAGTAATGTGGGGGAATCAATGTGGTGGATGTTTATGTTTTATGTAGTTTCGACATCTTGTTGCTTTTATAGTATGGTGATGAGTAATTTGCATATCAACTGTACCTTAAGTGGTACAGGTGACAATAAAAGGCCTTTGAAAAAACAATGTTTGTCACTGTATTTCAGTTACACATGACATAAATGTAAACATAAAGTTTTTCAATACAAATGTGCACAAATTTACATCACCCTAATGAGAAGAACTGACGATTGTAGATGGGAAATTGACTTGCATCTTAGTCTGGTCCTCTCTTCCAGCCATTTGCTCCACATTTAACATAGTTCACAAAATGCTGGAGTAGGTGACGTTGTGGGTCAAGGTCCTTCTTCAGACTGAGAGTCTGGGGTGAGGCCAAACAAGATGATAGGAAGAGGATGATTAGGAAACTGCTGCGGCTGGATTTACACTGAAGATAGGCCCGAAAATGCCACCCATTTCCTTGTATTCAGAGGTGCCGCGCTGAACCCGCCCATAGTATACCTCCAGTTATTTGCGTCTGTCTTTGGTGTCATCACAATATGCTAGAGTTCCTTCCTATATATTGTGTTTCCTCTACATTTAGATGCAGATCCTCACAACTGCTTGCCCTTGTCCATCCAATAAGCATTTGGGTGTCAAGCCTGGTGGAATTGGCAGTTGCTATGGAATGGAGGCATCTTACCACCATTGATCGTACTTGCTTGGAATTTCGTTTGCAAAATTCATTCGGGTGTTACAAAGAGTCTCCCGAGAAGAGAACCAAGTCGCAATCCGGGGATCAGCCAATATCCAACAGAAAATAGACAAAGGTGCAGGAGAATGCCATTTGGCCTTTTTAGTTCCGCACTACCATTCATGTCCCTTTCGTGTTTCCATTTGTGGCCCCCCCCACCCCCCCCCCCCCCCGGGGGGGGGCCCCCCCCCCCCCCAAGGGGGGGGGGGGGGACCCCCCCCCCCGGATCGTGGCTGATACTCTCTATCAAGATCCCTGTTCCTTGCCTTCTCCATATAAGCCCTGGCCTCCGAGCTTTCTTTAAGGCTCTTTCTGGCTATCTCGTGATAAGTATCCAGAGAACTGGGCTCCTTCGGCTCCGCGGTGGAATGTGAAGAATTTCAACAGATTAATTATATCTCGTTGGGTGTGTTTGCTCAGCTCGGGGAATTTTGGGGCTTCACCTGTTTTCCTTACTGCGGCCACTATGGATCTGGTGGCACCCATCTAGGGTTCTTGGTTCCGCCTCCAGGGAGTTGTCCATTTAATTTTATTTTCGTTTTGGGTGCTTCTTGGATGCCCCTCTCTTCCAGTCTATTTCTTATAGTAGTTTGTCCTTGCACAACTCATTGCTAGCATTATATGACATTCACCGCCTTCCTGAGTATTTACCTGGTTACCTGCGCTGCTATGCCCCCTCCTATTAATCTATGTTAGTTCTTTATTACTTTATTTATTTATTGAATTTTTTAAAACGTAATTTATTTATTTAATTAAAAGTAATTTCAATTTAATGCACCTCTAATCCGCCTGGGGACTACTCTAAAACTGCACACAATCGTGTCTCCAGGTGTGGTCTCACTAGGACCCTATACAACTGCAGAAGGACCTCTTGCTCCTATACTCAACTCCTCTTGTTATGAAAGCCAACAGTGAGAAAGTGCTGAATTTCTTCACTGCCCTGCTGTACCTGCATGCTTTACTTTCATTTGACTGATGAACATGGGTCCCTCAGATCCAAGGGGTACTTCCCCTTTTCCCTAACTTGACACCTTTTAGATAATTAATTTGCTTACTGTTTTTGCTTACCAAAGGCGAATAAATCCTCACATTTATTCCACATAGTAATCTGTATCTGCCATGCATCTGTCCACTCACCCAATCTGCCAAAGTCACCTGTATTCTCACTGAGCGTCCTGCTCACAGTTAACACTGCCACCTAGCTTTGTGTCATCTGCAAATTTGCTAATGTTACTTGAATCCCTTCAACTAAATCATTGATGTATATTGTAAATAGCTGCGGCCCCCCCCCCACCCAGGGTGGGTGGGCCAGCAATGAGCCTTGCGGTACCCCACTAGTCACTGCCTGACATTCTGAAATGCACCCCTTAATCCCGACTATTTTGCTTCTTGTCTGCCAGCCTAATTTTCTATCCATGTCTGCACTCTATACCCCCAATACCATGTGCCCTATTGTGTCCACTAATCTCATTTGTTGGCACCTTATAAATGCTTACTGAAAGTCCAGGTACACTACATTCACTGGCTCTCTTGTTCATTTTCCTAGTTACTTCCCTCAGAAGAAAATTCCATAATATTAGACAAGCATGATTTCCTCTTCAAAAATCCATGCTGACTCAGACCGATCCTGTTACTGCTATCCAAATGCGCTATTACATCTTTTATATTGACTCCAACATCTTCCCCACACCGAGGTCAGGCTAACTGGTCTATAACTTCCCGTTTTCTCTTTCCGGCCTTTCTTAAAAAGTGGGATAACATTAGCTACCTCCCAATCCACACAAACTGATCCTGAGTCTATAGAACATTGGTAAATGATCATCAATGCATCCATGTTTTCTAGAGCCACTTCATTCAGTACCAGGGATGCAGATCCACAGGCCTGGGGATTTATCAGCCTTCAGTCACATCAGCCCACCCAACATCATTTCCTGCCTAATGTGGATTTCCTTTAGTTCCTCCGTCACCCGGTTTCCTCTGGCCACTAGTAATTCAGGAAGACTGTTTGTCCTCATGTGAAGATGACGGTTGCAAAGTACCTGTTCCGCTTATCTGCCATTTCCTTCTTCCCATAAATAAATTCACCTTTTTCAGTCTTCAAGTGTAAAACTTTCGGCCTTAACTAAATTGTTACTCTTCACATACCTAAAGAAGCTTTTTACTATTCTCTTAATATTCTTGGCTGGCTTACCTTCGTAAATCATCATTTGTCCCCGTATTGCCTTTTTTGTTATTCTCTGTTGCTCCTGAAAACATACCCAATCCTCTCGCTTCCGCTGCATCTTTGCTATCGTTGCACTTATCTTTTATTTTTAAACTGTACCTGACCGTTCCCTGTCAGGCACGGTCGCCCTTGAATACTCTCCTTGGAATATTTCTTCGTCTTTGGAATGAACTGATCCTGCACCTTCTGTGTTTATTCCCAGAAATACCTACCAATGTGGTTCCACTGTCATACCTGCTATGGTATCTTTCCGGTCAACTTTGGCTCGATCCCTCATGGCTCATAGTGCCCTTTATTCATACTGTAACACTGACACCTCCTATTTCCCCTTGCCCCCTCTCCAACTTGTAGATTTTACTTCGGAGTCCACGTTACTCCACCGCACCGCATCAGTTGTTTGGAGACTTATCCAAAACAGGTGAAGGAACTGGATGAGGAGGCCAAAAACCAGCTGGCCTCATGAAGCCTCCAACGACCAGACCTCACCCATATCACCGGCAACAGCCTAATTCATCTTGGAGAATCAAGGCTGCGGAAAGGGCACAGAGATCCCTACCCACTCCATCCCAACAAGTCGCAACGTCCTTTTTAGGGCAAAGGCCAGCAACGGACTGCATGGAAAATGCGGGCCGCGGCTCGTCAACCTCCACAACGTCCACCCAAAACACCGTTATGTACGGAACCGCCGCTAACCATGGAGGTAAGGGGGTCTGGTTCCTCTCACGCCGTAGCATCCCCTCCTGCACGGATTTTCGTAGGTGGGGCGATTGCAGGCTTTCTTGGACATTTGGAAAACTGTCACCAACGGATGAGTTTATTTTACAAAGTGTTCAAGGATATGTTACTAGAATTTAGTGGAGGTATAATCACCCTACTCAGCATTCGCCTCGGTAGAAATTTTACTCTATCTCAAAAAGAGGTGGAGGCTGGACAAGACTGAAATTATACGGCTAGCAGCAAAAGGGGGTAATTGGCAAAACCAAGCATGAACCAATTGAGTTTTGTGTCCAACATCTTCACTAGGATTAAAAAAGATGGGGGATGTCGGATTATAATAGAACGTTTACTGAAATGAACAATTTGTACAATACACCCATTTCAAAATTGGATACGTTTTGAAACAGCTAAGCAGATGCTTTACCCAGGGTACTTTATGGCATGCATCGATTTGAAAGATGCTACTATACGGTACCATTGCTAAGGCTTATAGGAAATTTTTGAAGTTTGTCTGGAGGGTCGGTTATGGGAATACTAGGCATTGCCCAATGAATCACCACAGCTCCTAGGCTGTTTACCAAATTGGTAAAATCCTATATTGGCTCTTCTCCGACAACAAAATTATATGTAATGGCGATATTTAGATGATATCCTTATAGTGGATCAGACCCTCCAATTGGCAATTCAAGTGACTGCAACCAAGGCTCTGTTTGAGAAGCTGGGATCGTAATCCATCCAGACAAATCAAAATTGCACCCGGTACGGGGTTATGGATTTATTTGGGGTTCTCCCTAGACACCAATTTAATGAAGATTACCATCCCAACTAATAAAGCTACTGCTATTATAGAGAATGCCACAATCTTACTTGCGCCAGGGTAACCGACTTTCGGCAAACAGCAAAAGTTATAGGCAAATTGGTAGCCTACATTCCCAGCTGCACGATTCGGACCGCTACACTACCGAAATTGACAAAGATTCAAAAATCACAGCATTAAAACAAATGCTGGGCACTTTGATCGGCCCAATTCGGCTACCATCAGAGGCTAGAGAAATGAGCTACAACTGGTGGGTTGACAATATTAGAGAATGTCATTAGGGACCTATCACTAGTGGGAAACCCTGATGTTGTGTTACAAACTGACGCAAGCGCACTAGGCTGGGCTGGGGAGCAACTGATACGATGTCCAGTTGTGGTGGGCAGATAGAACTCTCATTGAGGTCTACATTCCTGGAGTTCACATGGGATAAAATTATATAGAAATGCTGGGAGCATTTCATGGACTGCGGGCTTACTGTACTAATTTACATGGTCCGCCTTCAAATAGATAATACTACAGTGGTGGCTTTATTACATCAATCATATGGGTTGGTATCAGGTCGCTATCTTGTGATGAATTGGCTAATACTATTTGGCACTAGTGCATTGAAAGAAAATTTGGATTACTGCGACCTATTTGCTCGGAGAAGCTTGAATACAGTGGCGGACACCAGGTCACGAGTCTTTAATGACAACATTGAGTGGATGTTGAATCCCCAAAAATTTTTAGAGATATTATAGCTCATTTTGGACACCAGATATTTGACCTATTTGCGTCCAGGCTGTACCATCAGATACAACTAAACGTATGTGTCATGGGAACCAGACCCTGGGGCAATAGCGATGGATGCGTTTTCTATCCATTGGGGGAAATGGTTTTGCTACGCATATCCCCCATTCTGCTCATCAGTCGGGTATTGCAGAAAATTAAACTAGACTTCTGCAACTGGCATTATTGATCATTCCCGACTGGCCTACACAACCATGGTACCCGATGGTTTGAAAAAACATTTAAAACAGCCATGGATGGCGATTGGGATACATCCAAATTGATTACTCACCCTATTACGGGGATCAGTCATCCTTGCCATGGTCATTTACTTGTTGGCTTGCAGGTTCTGAAAAGACCGCTCATCCGGGGCAGGCATCTCGTCAAGTGCCATAGACCTTATTGCTGCATCGTGCCGGGAATCAACTCGGAAACAATACCTCACTCAAATCAGAAAGTGGGAGGTTTTCTGTGCCCGGAAACAACAAAGTCGTCCAACTCGGCAACGATACCTGATGTGTTGGAGTTTCTGGCAGGCCTCCATTTTTGATGCTGGCCTCAGCTACAGTGCCATAACAGCGCAAGGAGTGCGCTGTCCTCATACCTGGATATAGGTGTCAGCTCCAAACCACCTGGTGTCTAAACTAATGAGGGGAGTGTTCAAACACCAACCCTCCGCGAACCCAGATATACAGTAACGTGGGATGTGGGGATCGTGCTGACCTACTGAGGAGCTGGGTCCAATAGATGAGCTACCATTGAAACAAGGCTCACCCTCAAGGTGGTGATGCTCATGGCACTGACAACAGCCCAACGAGAGCCAGACGTTACAGAAACTTGCGCTTGGACAGCATGGTGGCCACCCTGGTCAAATTTAAAATTCTTTGTCAAAGAATTATTAAAACACAACGGGCCTCGGGCGCATGGGCTGCAGCTGGAATTTCGGGCGTACCCTGTAGAGTTGCCACTCTCTTCTCTGCATAGTCACCCATCTCCACCACTACATCCGAGTTACTGGAGTTATCAGGATGAAGGAGCAGGGGCTCCTCATCAAGCCATAAAACCTCCGCATCGTCGAGTGACTACACAGACTATCGCCAGGTGGCTCTGGGTGGTATTGGTATGCTGAGCAGGAGTTGCTGACGTTTTATAAGTCTCATTCGACATCAGGGCTGCATCCACATCAGCAGCGAGAGCCATGGAGGTGCCCATGGGACCACATTCTCGCCACCGCAGGCTGGGCCAGTGAAAAAAACCTTTCAGCGGTTCTATAAACAAGCCTCTGGCCGCCCCTGCGACATTCGCAGAAGCTATCTGGGAACCGCTCAGTAAATGCTTGTCCCCGAATTAGGGGTTTGGTTGTTTATTTGATGGAATAAATTGTGTTGATTTTTCAGCCAGTTTCAACTGAACTCCATTAACATCTTCCTCCATCAGACTGGCGGCAGTGTGTGATAAGCATGGACGTTGTCCAGGGCGTGAAATCACAGAGCTTTGAAATCTTCACGAAGTCTCTCACGTGACTCGACGAAGTAAAATAGTAAGATTAAACGAGAACTGACCAAGTTTGAAGGTTGATCTGTATTTTACGAGGTGAGGGATTTTCGTGCCCCACCGCTCCCACCCTCTGTCTTTTAAGGTCAACCAGGTAGTTCTACGTTTTTCATCTTACTTATTTTAGTCATGGTTTTTGGTTCTGTGATTCCACACCGTGCTTTGAAGGATGCCGCGCATGCGTGCTGGCGGGGTCTTCACGAAATCCCTCACCGCGACTCCTCGGAAAATACAGATCAACCTTCAAACTTGGGTAAGTTCTCGTTTAATCTTACTATTAAACTTGACAATATTATGGTCACTACTCCTAATGGGCTCCTTAACCTCAAGCTGCTTTATCAAATCCAGTTCTTTACATAACACTAAATCCAGAATTGCCTTCTTGGTAAGCTCCAACACGAGCTGCTCTAAGAATCCATCATGGAGGCCTCCACAGTCCCTTTCTTGGGGTCGAGTACCAACCTGATTTTCCAAGCCTACCTGCATGTTGAAATCTCCCATATAACCTTTACCTTTATTCATGCCAATTTTAACTCCTGAATCAACTTGCACCATATATTCAGGCTATTCTTTGGGGGCCTGTTGATAAGTCCCATTATGTCTTTTTACCCTTTACAATTCCTCAGCTCTATCCATATTGACTGCACATCTCCTGTTTCAATGTTGCACCCTGCAAGGGACTGAATTTCATTCACCAACAGAGCTACCGCACCCCCTCTGCCCACCTTGTCTATCTTTTCGATAGGAGGTATACCCTTGAATATTCAGTTCCCACCCCTGGCCCTTTTGCTGCCATGTCTCTGTAATTCCCACAAAAAGCCGTGCGCGTGAGTATAGATTTAGATTTAGACATGCAGAGTGGAAACAGCGCAACGAGCCTGCGAAGGATATTTAAAATAAAAGGGCTGTTTAAAGTTCACAAGCTGAATGTTTTTAAACAAAAAATAGAATTTGAAGGAAAAGTGACGAATTATAATGAAAATATTCCTAAGAGCTGGAGTCATTCCGGGAGCACTTGGTAATTTTGATAACCAATTCGACAGTGATTTTTGTGTCTTCAATTCATGCTTCAAAGATGCAAAAAGTTGTGTTTACAAGTGAAGCTTTGACAAAGTCAAACCCTATTTTAAAATAATTTTAAATTAAAAGGAGTCTGCAGATGCTGTAAACGAGTTCATGTGGAAGAATAAGCAACGGTTAAACAAGTCAATTTATTTCATTTGAATTGAAGATGCAATTTGTCTAATTTAAAATAGTTTGCCTGACCCATGGTTATTTGCCCAGCGACAAACATATACTTTTTCTCACCCCAACAACAAAAAAAAGCATGATTCGACAAAAACTGAATAGATTATTGTGCAGAGGCATCGTTTAAGACTCGGCTGTACACTGTTCTGTATCAAAAATTCCTAAAGCACTCCCATAATTAACCCATTTAAGAAAGAACTGCAGATACTGGAAAAATCGAAGGCAGACAAAAATGCTGGAGAAACTCAGTGGCTGAGGCAGCGTGCATCTAGATGCAGCCTCACCTGCTGAGTTTCTCCAGCATTTTTGTCTACCATAATTAACTCACTCCATTCACCCAGGAGGTGGGTATATGGAACAAGCTGCCAGAGGAAGTAGTCGAGGCTGGTACAGTGGCATTTAGAAGACATTTGGACAGGACTATTTGGACTCATTGTCTGTTTCTCTAATATATACTGAACTTTTTTTGGTGTTTAGTAAGGGTTTTACAGTGCAATATATCTACACTACTGTTGTGCTGCTACGTAATCCGCTCCATGACACACTGAGAAGACCTTCAGCAACAGACTATTTCCACCAAAGATGCAGCACAGAACGCCACAGGAGATCCTGTTTCCACAGTGGCTATCAAACTGTACAACTCCCACCATTTTTTCTATCAATGGGCTAGACGGACTCCCCTCCTCCTTCTCCCCAATCCTTTCCACTCGTCACTTTAATTTCTGTTTCATGTTTAGGGTTATTTCAGTGATACAGCGCTGAAAACAGGCCCTTTGGCCCACCGGCCCGCGCCGACCAGCGATCCCCGTACATTAACACTAACCAGCGATCATCCCGTACACTGGCACTACTCCACACACTAGGGACAATTATAATGTTAAAAGCCAATTAACCTACAAACCTGCACGTCTTTGGAGGGTTGTAGGATATCAAATGATCTTGGCGAAAACCCACACAGGTCACGGAGAGAGCCTACAAACTCCGTATAGACAGCACCCGTAATTCGGGATCAAACCTGGGTCATCTGGCGCTGCATTTGCTGTGAGGTTAGCCAATTCTACCGCTGCGCCACCATGACCGCATATACCTCGTGTTTGATGACTGTTGGCAGATCAATTTCTGTCTGGGATAGATAAAGTTCTATCGTATCGTAAGTCAGTATTTAATTGTTCATTTTGGGACATAGCACAATATAGCACTCTTGACCCTTGACAGATACATGGATTGGATAGTATGGAGAGATATGGAGCTAATTCAGCCAGAATGGGACCAGTGTAGATGGAGTATCTTGGTCAATGTGGGCAAGACAAAATGTGCAGGAACAGCAGATGCTGGTTTACACTGAAGAAAAGACCAAAATGCTGGAGAAATCAGCGGGACAGGCAGATTACATCTTGGCGATATGAATATTGATTTCTCCAACTTCAAATAGCCCTTGCCCACCCTCTCTCTCCTTCCCTCCCCACCCTAGTTCTCCAACTAGCTTCACTGCCCTGTTAAATGTCACCTGTCCATGTTCTCCAGAGATGCTCCCTGACATTTGCCGTTTCACATTGGGACCCTTTTGGTTTGAGTGGACCAGTGGAGTAGAGAAGCCAAGACAGTTGTTGCACAGAAGGCTGGGTAGAGGGGGAGGGGGGGAGGGGCAGGGGGGAGGGGAATGTTTGAGACTGGAGACAGGATTGTCACTGGATTGATATGATTCTCTCCCATAAAGAAAAGCTCAGAGGTGGCAGAAGAGCCCTACGTCCCTATGTTGCCGATGTCGGGGGAGTCCAGAACCAGGGGTCACAGTTTAAGAATAAGACCCACTGAGTCACTCCACCTTTTATCTTGGTCTATTAACAGATTCAGATCTACCTTAGATCTCCTCTATTGTAAGTTCTTCTTGGCGCTCTCCTTTTTCACTGGCATTCTCGAAAACTCCTTGCTTGTGTTATTGATCATCCACACAAGTTTAGAGTTTCGATGTCAGCTGTTTCAATGCCTGGCAGAATGGGCATGGTGCAACCCACTGCAAGTTGTCAGATGAATGGGCCAGTTTGCCAAGTGGACAGATGGAATGGAGCCCGTCTCTTCATGGTTACGGATGACTTCACTGTGAGGTCGCCGGCCAGGCACATTATGAGGTCACCTCTGATTTATGATGGTTTACAACTTGCGATCTTACGAATGGAAGGCAGAGCCCAGAAGGGAATAAACCACTTCACCATATGACCAACTGGACTCAAATGTTAGACACAAGGAACTCAGTTGAGTTGAGTTTATCGTCACGGTGTACAGAGAAATGCTTTTTTGTCACGTGTTAAAAACAGTCAGCAGAAAGACAACACATGATTACAATTGAGCCATTTACAGTGTATAAAAACATGGTAAGGGAATAACGTTTAGTGCAAGATAAAGCCAGCAAGTCCGATCAAGGATAGTCCGAGGGTCGCCAATGAGGTAGATAGTAGTTCAGCACGGGCTATCTGGTTGTGATAGGATGATTAAGTTGCCTGATAACAGCTGGAAAGAAACTGAATCTGGAGGTGTGCGTTTTCACACTTCTGTACCTTTATTAATTTGAGGAAGGACATTCTTGCTGTTGAGGGAGTGCAGCATAGGTTAAACAGGTTAATTCCCAGGATGGCGGGGACTGGACATATGATGAAAGACTACGTCCACTGGTCCTGTATTTGCTGCAATTGAGAAGCATGAGAGGCGATCTTATAGAAACATATACAATTCTTAAAGGAGAGAAGGTTAGAAGCAGGATCAATGTTCCCGATGTTGGGGGAGTCCAGAACCAGGGGTCACAGGCGTTAGTTGTGGAAGTTAGGTGGCTTATTGCTGCCCAATTGTTTGCCTCAACTTTTTCAAGAGTTTGTGTTCATAAATGGATTTAGGTTGACAGGTGGCTGCGGGCCCAATTGTTTGGCCTCGCCTTTTTAAAGAGTTTGGGTTCTCAAAATGGATTTTGGTTGTCAGGTGGCTCTGGCCCAATTGTTTGCCTCGCCTTTTTTCAAGAGTTTGTGTTTCACAAAATGTAATTAGGTTGTCAGGTGGCTGCGGCCCAATTGTTTGCCTCGCCTTTTCCAGACTTTGCTTTCACAAAATGAATTTTGGTTGTCAGGTGGCTGCTTGCTGCCCCAAAATCTTTGCCATGCCTTTTTTTAAAAAAAGCTTGTGTTCACAAAATGAATTTGGTTGTCAGGTGGCTGCTTGCTGCTCAATAGATTGACTCACATTTTAAAAAAATTGATCGTGTTCACAAAATGAATTTTGGTTGTCAGTGGTGTGGCCCAATTGTTTGCCTCGCATTTTTGAAGAGTTTGTGCTCACAAAATGTATTTTGGTTGTCAGGTTGCTGCGGCCAAATTGTTTGCTCGCCTGTTTCAAGCGTTTTATATTCACAAATTGTATTTTGGATGTTCAGGTGGCTCTGGCCCAATTGTTTGCCTCGCCTTTTTCAAGAGTTTGTGTTCACAAAATGTATTTAGGTTGTCAGGTGTCTGTGGCCCAATTGTTTGCCTCGCCTTTTTGAAGAGTTTGTGTTCACAAAATTAGTTTTGGTAGTTAGGTGGCTTATTGCTGCCCAATTGTTTGCCTCAACTTTTTAAAGAGTTTGTGTTCATAAAATGGATTTAGGTTGACAGGTGGCTGCGGCCCAATTGTTTGCCTCGCCTTTTTAAAGAGTTTGGGTTCTCAAAATGGATTTTGGTTGTCAGGTGGCTGTGCCCAATTGTTTGCCTCGCCTTTTTCAAGAGTTTGTGTTCACAAAATGTATTTAGGTTGTCAGGTGGCTGCGGCCCAATTGTTTGCCTCGCCTTTTTCAAGAGTTTGTGTTCACAAAATGGATTTTGGTTGTCAGGTGGCTACTTGCTGCCCAATTGTTTGCCTCGCCTTTTTGAAGAGTTTGTGTGCACAAAATGGATGTACGTTGTGAAGGGGCTGCGGCCCAATTGTTTGCCTCGCCTTTTTCAAGAGTTTGTGTTCACAAAATGGATTTTGGTTGTCAGGTGGCTGGGGCCCAATTGTTTGCCTCGCCTTTTTGCAGAGTTTGTGTTCACAAAATGGATTTAGGTTTTCAGGTGGCTGCGGCCCAATTGTTTGCCTTGCCTTTTTCAAGAGTTTGTGTTCACAAAATGAATTTTGCTTGTCAGATGACTGCTTGCTGCCCAATTGTTAGCCTCGCCTTTTTTTAATAAAAAGTTTGTGTTCACAAAATGGATTTTGGTTGTCGGGTGGCTGTGGCCCAATTGTTTGGCTCGCATTTTTGAAGACTTTGTGTTCATAAAATCGATTTTGGTTATCAGGTGGCTGGGGCCCAATAGTTTGCCTGGCCTTTTTGAAGAGTTTGTGTTCACAAAATTAGTTTTTGGTAGTTAGGTGGCTTATTGCTGCCCAATTGTTTGCCTCAACTTTTTCAAGAGTTTGTGTTCATAAGATGGATTTAGGTTGACAGGTGGCTGCGGCCCAATTGTTTGCCTCGCCTTTTTAAAGAGTTTGGGTTCACAAAATGGATTTTGGTTGTCAGGTGGCTCTGCCCAATTGTTTGCCTCGCCTTTTTTCAAGAGTTTGTGTTCACAAAATGTATTTAGGTTGTCAGGTGGCTGCGGCCCCAATTGTTTGCCTCGCCTTTTCCAAGACTTTGCTTTCACAAAATGATTTTTGGTTGTCAGGTGGCTGCTTGCTGCCAAAATCTTTGCCATGCCTTTTTTTAAAAAAAGCTTGTGTTCACAAAATGAATTTTGGTTGTCAGGTGGCTGCTTGCTGCTCATAGATTGCCTCACATTTTTAAAAAAAATAGATCGTGTTCCACAAAATGAATTTTGGTTGTCAGCTGGTGTGGCCCAATTGTTTGCCTCGCATTTTTGAAGAAGTTTGTGTTCACAAAATGTATTTTGGTTGTCAGATTGCTGCGGCCAAATTGTTTTCCTCGCCTGTATCAAGCGTTTATATTCACAAATTGGATTTTGGATGTCAGGTGGCTGCGGCCCAATTGTTTGCCTCGCCTTTTTGAAGAGTTTGTTTTCACAAAATGTATTTATGTTGTCAGGTGGCTGTGGCCAAGTTGTTTGCCTTTCTTTTTCAAGTTTGTGTTCACAAAATGGATTAGGTTGTCAGGTGGCTGCGGCCCCCAATGTTTGCATCGCCTTTTTCGTAATAATATTTTTATTAAAAGAAATCCATCATAACAACGGTATAACAACTTTTCAAATACACAACCAACTTATTCAATAAGTATACGAATGTTAAATAGTTCTTATAAACTTCTATTTTTTTAAAAGTAGAAAAAGAAAATAGATTTTCATCAATAAAAATTTGTGATTAAATAATAATTTTGATTATAAACAAAGAGAAAGAGAAAAAGAGTGGAGAAAAAAAAAAATATATATATTCTTATATGTTTTTAATTAAAATAAAGTATTAGATAAAAAAAAGAGAGATTATTGTATACATCTTAATAGTGAATAACACAATTTCAAATAGCGATATCAATGGAGGACATGTATACAAATCAAAAAGAAAAACAGAGAGTTATTTTCATCTAATCCTGCCGGGTACCCATTGAGTTGTGATGCCAAGAACAGCTACCCCTTCAAATATTCTGTATATGGAGACCATATCTGTTCAAAGAGTTCGTATTTGTCCATTAGGACAAAACTGATTCTTTCCAATTGTTTGCCTCGCCTTTTTCAAGAGTTTGTGTTCACAAAATGAATTTAGGTTGTCTGATGGCTGCCGCACAATAGTTTGCCTCGCCTTTTTCAAGAATTTGTGTTCACAAAATGGATTTAGGTTGTCAGGTCTCTGCGGCCCAATTGTTTGCCTCGCCTTTCTCAAGAGTTTGTGATAACAAAATTGATTTAAGTTGTCAGGTGACTGCGGCCCAATTGTTTGCCTCGCATTTTTCAAGAGTTTTTGTTCACAAAAATGGATTTAGATTGGCAGGTGGCTGCAGCCCAATTGTTAGCCTCGCCTTTTTCAAGTGTTTGTGTTCACACAAAGAATTTAGGTTTTCAGGTGGCTACGGCCCAATTGTATGACTTGCATTTTTCAAGAGTTTGTGTTCATAAAATGGATTGATTTTGTCATGTGGTGCGGCTCAATTGTTTGCCTCGCCTTTTTCACGAGATTTGTGTTCACAAGATGGATTTTGGTTTGTCATTTCACTGCGGCCCAATTGTTCGCCTCGCCTTTATAAAGAGTTTGTGTTCACAAAAATGGATTTTTGGTTGACAGGTGGCTGAGCCCATTTGTTTGCCTCGGCTTTTTCTAGAGTTTGTGTTCACGAACTGGATTTTGGTTGTCCAATGGCTGCGGCCCAATTGTTTGCCTCGCCTTTTTCAATAGTTTGTGATCACAAAATGGAATTTGGTTGTCAGCTGGCTGCGGCCCAATTGTTCACCTCCCCTTCTTGAAGAGTTTGTGTTCACAAAATGGATTTTGGTTGTCGGGTGGCTGCGGCCCAATTGTTCGCCTCCCCTTTTGAAGAGTTCGTGTTCACAAAATGGATTTTGGTTGTCATGTGGCTCTGGCCCAATTGTTTGCCTCAGCTTTTTCAAGAGTTTGTGCTCACAAACTCGATTTTGGTTGTCAGGTGGCTGCAGCCCAATGTTTGCCTCGCCTTTTTCAAGAGATTGTCTTCACAAAATGGATTTTGGTTGTCAGGTGGCTGTGGCCCAATTGCTTGCCTCGCCTTTTTAAAGAGTTTGTGTTCACAAAATGGAATTTGGTTTGTCATTTTGCTGTTGCCCAATTGTTCGCCTCGCCTTTTTTCAAGAGTTTGTGTTCACAAAATGGATTTTGGTTGACAGGTGGCTGAGCCCAATTGATCGCCTCGCCTTTTTAAAGAGTTTGTGTTCACAAAATGGACTTTGGTTTGTAATTTCGATGCGTCCCAATTGTTCGCCTCGCTTTATAAAGAGTTTGTGTTCACAAAATGGATTTAGGTTGTCAGGTGTCTGTGGCCAATTGTTTGCCTCGTGTTTTTCAAGTGTTGTGTTCGCAAAAGGTTTTGGATGTCAGGTGGCTGCAGCCCAATTGTTCGCTCCCTTTTTGAAAAGTTTGTGTTCACAAAATGGATTTTGGTGGTCAGGAGGCTGCGGCCCAATTGTTCGCCTCGCCTTTATAAAGAGTTTGTGTTCACAAAATGGATTTTGGTTGTCATGTGGCTGCTGCAAATTGTTTCCTCGCCTTTTTAAAGTGTTTGAGTTCACAAAATGGAATTTGGTTGTCAGGTGGCTGCGGCCCAATTGTTTGCCTTTCCTTTTTCAAGTTTGTGTTCACAAAATAGATTTAGGTTATCAGGAGGCTGCGGCCCAATTGTTTGCCTCACCTTTTTCAAGAGTTTGTGTTCAAAAAATGGATTTTGGTTGTTAGGTGGGTTAGGCCCAATTGTTTACCACGCCTTTTTCAAGAATTTGTGTTCACAAAATGGATATTGGTTGTCAGGTGGCTGCAGCCCAATAGTTTTCCTCGCCTTTTTGAACAGATTGTGTTTACAAAATGGATTTTGGTTGTCAGGTGGCTGCGGCCCAATTGTTTTGCCTCGCCTTTTTGAAGAGTTTCTGTTCACAAAATGGATTTAGGTTGTCAGGTGGCTGCGTCCCAATTGTTTGCCTTGCCTTTTTCAAGTGTTTGTGTTCACGAAATGGATTTAAGTTGTCGGGTGGCTGCGGCCCAATTGTTTGCCTTGTCTTATTAAAAAGAAGTTTGTGTGCACAAAATGAATTTTGGTTGTCAGGTGGCTGCTTGCTGCCCAATTGTTTGCCTAGCCTTTTTAAAAAAGTGTTTGTGTTCGCTAAATGAATTTTGGGTGTCAGGTAGCTGTTTGGTGCACAATCGTTTGCCTCGCCTTTTTCAAGAGTTTGTGTTCAGAAAGTGGATTTAGATTGTCAGGTTGCTGCTGCCCAATTGCTTGCCTCGCCTTTTTCAAGATTTTGTGTTCACATAATATATTTAGGTTGTCAGGTGTCTGCGGCCCAATTGTTTCCCTCGTCTTTTTCAAGAGTTTGTGTTCACAAAATGGATTTTGGTTGTCGGGTGGCTGTGGCCCAATTGTTTGGCTCGCATTTTTGAAGACTTTGTGTTCATAAAATCGATTTTGGTTATCAGGTGGCTGCGGCCCAATTGTTTGCCTCGCCTTTTGCAAGAATTTGTTTTCACCAATTGGATTTTGGTTGTCAGGTGGCTCTGGCCCAATTGTTTGCCTCGCCTTTTTGAAGAGTTTGTGTTCACAAAATTAGTTTTGGTAGTTAGGTGGCTTATTGCTGCCCAATTGTTTGCCTCAACTTTTTCAAGAGTTTGTGTTCACAAAATTGGATTTAAGTTGTCAGGTGACTGCGGCCCAATTGTTTGCCTCGCATTTTTCAAGAGTTTTTGTTCACAAAATGGATTTAGATTGGCAGGTGGCTGCAGCCCAATTGTTAGCCTCGCCTTTTTCAAGTGTTTGTGTTCACACAAAGAATTTAGGTTTTCAGGTGGCTACGGCCCAATTGTATGACTTGCATTTTTCAAGAGTTTGTGTTCATAAAATGGATTGATTTTGTCATGTGGCTGCGGCTCAATTGTTTGCCTCGCCTTTTTCACGAGATTGTGTTCACAAGATGGATTTTGGTTTGTCATTTCACTGCGGCCCAATTGTTCGCCTCGCCTTTATAAAGAGTTTGTGTTCACAAAATGGATTTTGGTTGACAGGTGGCTGAGCCCATTTGTTTGCCTCGGCTTTTTCTAGAGTTTGTGTTCACAAACTGGATTTTGGTTGTCCAATGGCTGCGGCCCCAATTGTTTGCCACGCCTTTTTCAATAGTTTTTTGATCACAAAATGGAATTTGGTTGTCAGCTGGCTGCGGCCCAATTGTTCACCTCCCCTTCTTGAAGAGTTTGTGTTCACAAAATGGATTTTGGTTGTCGGGTGGCTGCGGCCCAATTGTTCGCCTCGCCTTTTTGAAGAGTTCGTGTTCACAAAATGGATTTTGGTTGTCATGTGGCTCTGGCCCAATTGTTTGCCTCAGCTTTTTCAAGAGTTTGTGTTCACAAACTGGATTTTGGTTGTCAGGTGGCTGCGGCCCAATTGTTTGCCTCGCCTTTTTCAAGAGTTTGTCTTCACAAAATGGATTTTGGTTGTCAGGTGGCTGCGGCCCAATTGCTTGCCTCGCCTTTTTAAAGAGTTTGTGTTCACAAAATGGATTTTGGTTTGTCATTTTGCTGTTGCCCAATTGTTCGTCTCGCCTTTTTCAAGAGTTTGTGTTCACAAAATGGATTTTGGTTGACAGGTGGCGGAGCCCCAATTGATCGCCTCACCTTTTTAAAGAGTTTTGCGTTCACAAAATGGATTTTGGTTTGTAATTTCGATGCGACCCAATTGTTCGCCTCGCCTTTATAAAGAGTTTGTGTTCACAAAATGGATTTAGGTTGTCAGGTGGCTGCGGCCCAATTGTTTGCCTCGTCTTTTTCAAGTGTTGTGTTCGCAAAAGGTTTTGGATGTCAGGTGGCTGCAGCCCAATTGTTCGCCTCCCCTTTTTGAAAAGTTTGTGTTCACAAAATGGATTTTGGTGGTCAGGAGGCTGCGGCCCAATTGTTCGCCTCGCCTTTTTGAAGAGTTTGTGTTCACAAAATGGATTTAGGTTGTCAGGTGGCTGCGGCCCAATTGTTTGCCTCGCCTTTTTCAAGAGTTTGTGTTCACAAAATGTATTTAGGTTGTCAGGTGGCTGCGGCCCAATTGTTTGCCTCGCCTTTTCCAAGACTTTGCTTTCACAAAATGAATTTTGGTTGTCAGGTGGCTGCTTGCTGCCAAAATCTTTGCCTTGCCTTTTTTAAAAAAAAGCTTGTGTTCACAAAATGAATTTTGGTTGTCAGGTGGCTGCTTGCTGCTCAATAGATTGCCTCACATTTTTAAAAAATAGATCGTGTTCACAAAATGAATTTTGGTTGTCAGCTGGTGTGGCCCAATTGTTTGCCTCGCATTTTTGAAGAGTTTGTGTTCACAAAATGTATTTTGGTTGTCAGGTTGCTGCGGCCAAATTGTTTGCCTCACCTGTTTCAAGCGTTTATATTCACAAATTGATTTTGGATGTCAGGTGGCTGCGGCCCAATTGTTTGCCTCGCCTTTTTGAAGAGTTTCTGTTCACAAAATGGATTTAGGTTGTCAGGTGGCTGCGGCCCAATTGTTTGCCTTGCCTTTTTCAAGTGTTTGTGTTCACGAAATGGATTTAAGTTGTCGGGTGGCTGCGGCCCAATTGTTTGCCTCTCCTTTTTGAAGACTTTGTGTTCACAAAATGTATTTTGGTTGTCAGGGGGCAGCGGCCAAATTGTTTGCCTCGCCTTTTTGAAGAGTTTGTGTTCACAAAATGGATTTTGGTTGTCAGGTGGCTGCGGCCCAATTGTATGCCTCGTCTTTTTTTTAAAAAGTGTGTGTTTACAAAATGAATTTTGGTTGTCAGATGGCTGCTTGCTGCCCAATAGTTTGCATCGCCTTTTTTTTTAAGTTTGTGTTCACAAAATGAATTTTGGTTGTTAGGTGGCTGCTTGCTGTCCAAGTGTTTGCCTCGCCTTTTTAAAAAAAGGTTTGCGTTCACAAAATGAATTTTGGTTGTCAGGTGGCTGCTTGCTGCCCAATTGCTTGCCTCGCCTTTTTGAAGAGTTTGTGTGCACAAAATGGATGTACGTTGTGAAGGGGCTGCGGCCCAATTGTTTGCCTCGCCTTTTTCAAGAGTTTGTGTTCACAAAATGGATTTTGGTTGTCAGGTGGCTGGGGCCCAATTGTTTGCCTCGCCTTTTTGCAGAGTTTGTGTTCACAAAATGGATTTTGGTTGTCAGGTGGCTGTGCCCAATTGTTTGCCTCGCCTTTTTCAAGAGTTTGTGTTCACAAAATGGATTTAGGTTGTCAGGTGGCTGCGGCCCAATTGTTTGCCTTGCCTTTTTCAAGAGTTTGTGTTCACAAAATGAATTTTGCTTGTCAGATGACTGCTTGCTGCCCAATTGTTAGCCTCGCCTTTTTTTAATAAAAAGTTTGTGTTCACAAAATGGATTTTGGTTGTCAGGTGGCTACTTGCTGCCCAATTGTTTGCCTCCCCTTTTTTTTATAAGTTTGTGTTCACAAAATGAATTTTGGTTGACAGGTGGGTGCTTGCTGCCCAATTGTTTGCCTCGACTTTCTCAAGAGTTTGTGTTCACAAAATGGATTTAGGTTGACAGGTGGCTGCGGCCCAAGTGTTTGCCTCGCCTTTTTAAAGAGTTTGTGGTCTCAAATTGGATTTTGGTTGTCAGGTGGCTCTGGCCCAATTGTTTGCCTGGCCTTTTTGAAGAGTTTGTGTTCACAAAATGGATTTTGGTTGTCGGGTGGCTGTGGCCCAATTGTTTGGCTCGCATTTTTGAAGACTTTGTGTTCATAAAATCGATTTTGGTTATCAGGTGGCTGCGGCCCAATTGTTTGCCTCGCCTTTTTGAAGAGTTTGTGTTCACAAAATTAGTTTTGGTAGTTAGGTGGCTTATTGCTGCCCAATTGTTTGCCTCAACTTTTTCAAGAGTTTGTGTTCATAAAATGGATTTAGGTTGACAGGTGGCTGCGGCCCAATTGTTTGCCTCGCCTTTTTAAAGAGTTTGGGTTCTCAAAATGGATTTTGGTTGTCAGGTGGCTCTGGCCCAATTGTTTGGGTCGCATTTTTGAAGACTTTGTGTTCACAAAATGTATTTAGGTTGTCAGGTGGCTGCGGCCCAATTGTTTGCCTCGCCTTTTCCAAGACTTTGCTTTCACAAAATGAATTTTGGTTGTCCGGTGGCTGCTTGCTGCCAAAATCTTTGCCTTGCCTTTTTTAAAAAAAAGCTTGTGTTCACAAAATGAATTTTGGTTGTCAGGTGGCTGCTTGCTGCTCAATACATTGCCTCACATTTTTAAAAAATAGATCGTGTTCACAAAATGAATTTTGGTTGTCAGCTGGTGTGGCCCAATTGTTTGCCTCGCATTTTTGAAGAGTTTGTGTTCACAAAATGTATTTTGGTTGTCAGGTTGCTGCGGCCAAATTGTTTGCCTCGCCTGTTTCAAGCGTTTATATTCACAAATTGGATTTTGGATGTCAGGTGGCTGCGGCCCAATTGTTTGCCTCGCCTTTTTGAAGAGTTTGTTTTCACAAAATGTATTTAGGTTGTCAGGTGGCTGTGGCCCAGTTGTTTGCCTTTCCTTTTTCAAGTTTGTGTTCACAAAATGGATTAGGTTGTCAGGTGGCTGCGGCCCAATTGTTTGCATCGCCTTTTTCGTAATAATATTTTTATTAAAAGAAATCCATCATAACAACGGTATAACAACTTTTCAAATACACAACCAACATTTCAATAAGTATACGAATGTTACGAATAGTTCTTATAAACTTCTATTTTTTTAAAAGTAGAAAAAGAAAATAGATTTTCATCAATAAAAATAGTGATTAAATAATAATTTTGATTATAAACAAAGAGAAAGAGAAAAGAGTGGAGAAAAAAATATATATATATTCTTGTTATATGTATTTAATTAAAATAAAGTATTATATAAAAAAAAGAGAGATTATTGTATACATCTTAATAGTGAATAACACAATTTCAAATAGCGATATCAATGGAGACATGTAAACAAATCAAAAAGAAAAACAGAGAGTTATTTTCATCTAATCCTGCCGGGTACCCATTGAGTTGTGATGCCAAGAACAGCTACCCCTTCAAATATTCTGTATATGGAGACCATATCTGTTCAAAGAGTTCGTATTTGTCCATTAGGACAAATCTGATTCTTTCCAATTGTTTGCCTCGCCTTTTTCAAGAGTTTGTGTTCACAAAATGAATTTAGGTTGTCTGATGGCTGTCGCCCAATAGTTTGCTTCACCTTTTTGAAGAATTTGTATTCACAAAATGGATTTAGGTTGTCAGGTCTCTGCGGCCCAATTGTTTGCCTCGCCTTTCTCAAGAGTTTGTGATAACAAAATTGATTTAAGTTGTCAGGTGACTGCGGCCCAAATGTTTGCCTCGAATTTTTCAAGAGTTTTTGTTCACAAAATGGATTTAGATTGGCAGGTGGCTGCAGCCCAATTGTTAGCCTCGCCTTTTTCAAGTGTTTGTGTTCACACAAAGAATTTAGGTTTTCAGGTGGCTACGGCCCAATTGTATGACTTGCATTTTTCAAGAGTTTGTGTTCATAAAATGGATTGATTTTGTCATGTGGCTGCGGCTCAATTGTTTGCCCCGCCTTTTTCACGAGATTGTGTTCACAAGATGGATTTTGGTTTGTCATTTCACTGCGGCCCAATTGTTCCCCTCGCCTTCATAAAGAGTTTGTGTTCACAAAATGGATTTTGGTTGACGGGTGGCTGAGCCCATTTGTTTGCCTCGGCTTTTTCTAGAGTTTGTGTTCACAAACTGGATTTTGGTTGTCCAATGGCTGCGGCCCAATTGTTTGCCTCGCCTTTTTCAATAGTTTGTGATCACAAAATGGAATTTGGTTGTCAGCTGGCTGCGGCCCAATTGTTCACCTCCCCTTCTTGAAGAGTTTGTGTTCACAAAATGGATTTTGGTTGTCGGGTGGCTGCGGCCCAATTGTTCACCTCGCCTTTTTGAAGAGTTCGTGTTCACAAAATGGATTTTGGTTGTCATGTGGCTCTGGCCCAATTGTTTGCCTCAGCTTTTTCAAGAGTTTGTGTTCACAAACTGGATTTTGGTTGTCAGGTGGCTGCGGCCCAATTGTTTGCCTCGCCTTTTTCAAGAGATTGTCTTCACAAAATGGATTTTGGTTGTCAGGTGGCTGCGGCCCAATTGCTTGCCTCGCCTTTTTAAAGAGTTTGTGTTCACAAAATGGATTTTGGTTTGTCATTTTGCTGTTGCCCAATTGTTCGCCTCGCCTTTTTCTAGAGTTTGTGTTCACAAAATGGATTTTGGTTGACAGGTGGCTGAGCCCCAATTGATCGCCTCGCCTTTTTTAAAGAGTTTGTGTTCACAAAATGGATTTTGGTTTGTAATTTCGCTGCGACCCAATTGTTCGCCTCGCCTTTATAAAGAGTTTGTGTTCACAAAATGGATTTAGGTTGTCAGTAGGCTGCGGCACAATTGTTTGCCTCGTCTTTTTTTTAAATAGTTTGTGTTCACAAAATGAATTTTGGTTGTCAGGTGGCTGTTTGCTGCCCAATTGTTTGCCTTGTCTTTTTCAATAGTTTGTGTTCACAAAATGGATTTAGGTTGTCAGGTGGCTGCGGCCCAATTGTTTGCCTCGTCTTTTTCAAGTGTTGTGTTCGCAAAAGGTTTTGGATGTCAGGTGGCTGCAGCCCAATTGTTCGCCTCCCCTTTTTCAAGAGTTTGTGTTCAAAAAATGGATTTTGGTTGTTAGGTGGGTTAGGCCCAATTGTTTACCACGCCTTTTTCAAGAATTTGTGTTCACGAAATGGATATTGGTTGTCAGGTGGCTGCAGCCCAATAGTTTTCCTCGCCTTTTTGAACAGATTGTGTTTACAAA
Source organism: Okamejei kenojei (assembly GCA_035221665.1). Taxonomy (NCBI): domain Eukaryota; kingdom Metazoa; phylum Chordata; class Chondrichthyes; order Rajiformes; family Rajidae; genus Okamejei; species Okamejei kenojei. The sequence continues at coordinate 42,074 of JAVHYY010000357.1, read as the reverse complement.
ATGGATTTTGGTTGTCAGGTGGCTGCGGCCCAATTGTTTGCCTCGCCTTTTTGAAGAGTTTCTGTTCACAAAATGGATTTAGGTTGTCAGGTGGCTGCGTCCCAATTGTTTGCCTTGCCTTTTTCAAGTGTTTGTGTTCACGAAATGGATTTAAGTTGTCGGGTGGCTGCGGCCCAATTGTTTGCCTTGTCTTATTAAAAAGAAGTTTGTGTGCACAAAATGAATTTTGGTTGTCAGGATGCTGCTTGCTGCCCAATTGTTTGCCTAGCCTTTTTAAAAAAGTGTTTTTTGTTCACTAAATGAATTTTGGGTGTCAGGTAGCTCTTTGGTGCACAATCGTTTGCCTCGCCTTTTTCAAGAGTTTGTGTTCAGAAAATGGATTTAGGTTGTTAGGTTGCTGCTGCCCAATTGCTTGCCTCGCCTTTTTCAAGATTTTGTGTTCACATAATATATTTAGGTTGTCAGGTGTCTGCGGCCCAATTGTTTCCCTCGTCTTTTTCAAGAGTTTGTGTTCACAAAATGGATTTTGGTTGTCGGGTGGCTGTGGCCCAATTGTTTGGCTCGCATTTTTGAAGACTTTGTGTTCATAAAATCGATTTTGGTTATCAGGTGGCTGCGGCCCAATTGTTTGCCTCGCCTTTTGCAAGAATTTGTTTTCACCAAATGGATTTAGGTTGTCAGGTGGCTGCGGCCCAATTGTTTTCCTCGCCTTTTTAAATGTTTTTGTTCACAAAATGGATTTAGGTTGTCTGGTGGTTTGCCTCACAGTTTTCAAGAGTTTGTGTTCAGAAAATGGATTTAGGCTGTCAGGTCTCTGCGGCCCAATTGTTTGCCTCGCCTTTTTCACGAGTCTGTGTTCACAAAATGGATTTAGTTTGTCTGGTGGCTGCGGCCCAATTGTTTGCTTCACCTTTTTCAATAGTTTGTGTTCACAAAATGTGTAAATAAGCAATTTACAAACTCTTAAAGTGTACAACATCTTTTAATGATAGCACAGGGTATTAAATACATTAACAAGCACTGGCTACATTCTTCTACTGAACTGTACCCAGGGTGGGGAAGGCGTTATGATTGATGTTAACTAGGCGGGGTTAATGGGACTGAGGTAACTATATTATTGGTTGCATATATAAACCATCTACATCCTTCCCCTTAGAAAATCAAAACAGATTGTTGTCACAACAACAGAATTAAACAGCAGAATTAAACAAAATCGCCATAACGAACAGGTGGCTTACTAATCCGGCCCGAGCGCATACGGATGTCTCCCCATTCCCACTAAAGAGCAGAAGAAACAGGAGGACACGAGGCAGCTGGGGAACCAGGGAAGGGCGGTGGGGTGGGAGAAACAGGAGAGTGAGAATCGCGACCGGCAACAGGTGACCCGCGCAGAGGGGAACCGGGTGCTCGATATGGGGACCGAGGCATGCAGGGAACACTGGCTGGGACGGCAGCCGGCTGCTGGTATGAGAGTGGCGGGGCATAGGGCCCTGGGGGCTGCGGCTTCGGCTCATTAACCGCAAGCAGGTGTTGTCGGCTTCTTCGGTAGTTGGTTCCCTCATAGTCGACCAGATACGAACGAGGTGAGTCGGCCATCCCAACCACGGTAGCCAGACGAGTGTGACCACCGGCGGTCTGCAACCGAACAACCTGTCCAGGCAACAGAGGATCGAGTGGTCTGCACGACCGATCGTGGGAACGCCACTGGCTGTCATGTTTCTCTTGAATGCGCCTCTGCACGGAGGCAGGCTCCAGCACCCGAGGTTGCAGCTGGCACTGGGCAATCGGGATGGTAGATCTGGTTGTTCTGGACATCAGACGCTGAGCAGGTGACCCCATGGCCGGATCCCTGGAAACATTCCTGAGGTTCAGGAGACCCAAATACAAGTCAGAGTTGGACAGTCTCGCCTGTTCCATCAGAAGCTTGGCGCTGCGGACAGCCCGTTCAGCAAGGCCGTTGCTCTGTGGGTACTCTGGGCTGCTGGTGAAATGCACCAAATTCCACTTGTCGGCAAAACTTTTGAATTCTCGGCTGGTAAACTGCCTGCCGTTGTCAGTCTGCAGCCTGACAGGGGACCCAAAAGTGGAGAAGTGTTTCTGCAGCTTTCGGATCACCATCTCCGACGTGAGGGATGTCAGTAAATCCACTTTGAACCAGTTTGAGTACGAGTCGACCAGGACAAGGTAGTGGTTACCACGCCACTCGAAAATGTCGGCAGCCCACGAGGACCAGGCCAAGGCAGGGGCGGGCTGTTGCAGCAGGGGCTGTCGCTGCTGGTGTGGAGCAAGACTGTTGCACGTGGAGCAGGCAGAAACTCGGTCTCGGATATATTTGGCCATTCCAGGCCAGTAGAATTGGCACTGAGCATGGGCGAGTGTTGCATCGACCCCAGGGTGTCCGCTATGGGCTGCGCAGTAGTAAAAGTCAAACAGGGAGGACGGGACTACAACTTTATGTCCCTTGACGATGACGCCATTCTGGAGCACCAGTTCGTCGTGGACCAGGAAGAAAGGCTGTGTTTCAGACGGCGCGGCGGAGCGCTTTGTTGGCCACCCTGCTTTAATCACAGAGGCAAGCCGCTGCAAAACTGGATCGGCAGCGGTGTGCTTGGCCAAAACCTGTAGCTGCTTGGTGGGAATATAGTTAACGCCCAGTACGAGCAAAGTCCTCTGTTTCGTAGGGGTGGCGAGCACAGGAGGTCCGCGGGGCGCGCGATAGGGTGTCCGCAATGTGCATCTCGGTGCCCTTCTTGTAGATTATATCGAAGTCGAAACGCTGGAGCTGCAGCATCATACGCTGCAGCCTGGCGGGGGCAGCGTGAATCGGCTTGTTCAGGATTGTCACAGTGGCTGGTGGTCGGTTTCGACCGTAAATCTGCTGTCGAACAGGAAGTCTCTGAACTTGGAGCAGGCGAACACCACCGCGAGCAGCTCCTTCTCGATCTGAGCGTACCGCTGCTAGGTGTCCGTCATGGTGCGGGAGGCATAGGAGACAGGATGTAACGATCCATCAACAGACTGAAGGCAAGCCGCACCCAGGCCGAACTTGGAAGCATCACAGGTGACAGTGATGGGGCGACTCACGTCGAAGAACCGCAAACGTCGGAGTGCTAATCAGTTTCGACTTGAGGCAGTCAAAGGCTGGTGATGTGGGAGCCAGACCCAGGCGATATCCTTTTTTGTCAGCTGCCGCAGGAGAGCACTCAGCTCACTGAGGTTTGGTACAAACTTCCCAAGGTAGTTCACCATGCCCAAGAATCGTTGTAGACCTGGCACGTCGGTGGGGGCTGCCATCTCGGAGATGGCAGCCGCCATCAAGGGGTCGGGTTTTAGTCCATTAGAGGTGAAAACATGTCCAACATACGTGACCTCTGAGACATGAAACCGGCACTTCTTGGGATTCAGCTTCAGGTTGGCCTTCCGCGCCTGTTCCAGGACACGACGGAGGTTTAGGTCGTGCTCGGCAATGTCCTTCCCATAAACCAGGATATCATCCACGATGATGGCACATGGCAGGTCCGAGAATATCTGCTCTATCGTTCGCTGGAACACCTCGCTAGCGGAATTGATGCCGAATGGCATTCGCAGGAACTTGAATCTGCCAAACGGTTGTGGCGAAGGTCGTCAGGTCAGAAGACGCTTTGTCCAACGGGATCTGCCAAAATGAGTTTTTAGTGTCTAGGACAGAAAAGATGGTGGCATGCCCGACCTGAGCCGCCACATCCTCAACAGACCGCATGGGGTAGTGTGGTCGCCTGATGGCAAGGTTTAAGTCCTTCGGGTTGATACACACACGTATTTCGTTCTTGTCTTTCTTTATCGTGGCAACCATGGTGACACAATAAAGTAAGAAAACCATCTACAATACCTCTTCTTAATGTTCTTACCATAGCTATGTTCACCATTATCTTAATATTATTATTATTATTATTTCCTGATTAGCGTACCTGTTCACATCCCCAACACACCTTATCCATTACCAATCTCCTTACTAGCCTTCCTTGACCTCTTCCTTGAGATCCCTCCCTCCCTTGGGGACCCCAGTCCTGTCTGGGCTTATATCCAGATTTATTTCACTCCTGATAGGGCATTTGAGGAAACACTCTCCCAAATACATTTATTATTGGCATGGAATCTCTGCCCCCTGTTTGGCTCTGTCATAGGACTCACTGTGTGTCGCTGCATCACTTATTTCAGACTTTCAACCAGGTCTGTTGTTACTGACAACATTGTCTTTCCTTTTTCACGCTCTTTCTTTTTGAGTTACATTTGCATCATTTATCTCTGCACCTCTTCTGCTGGTCTGCAAGTCTTTTTCCTATCTTTGCGATATTTCTCAACCTCATTGATCAAATGATCATTGAATCAGATTACAATCCCACCACCTCCTCCAATCTAGACTTGACTTTAGGAGGAATGACATCCACCACAGTGGTTCAAAATATAGTGTTCATTAACTGGTTGCCTTCTATTTTTGTTCAGTTTCCAGTCTCCACCTTTTCAGCTTGTTCTCCAGATAGGCTGCTGGATTTTTGTCTGAGGGCCTGCCATACCCTCTGCCTGACTGCGTCAAACAGCATGCCATTGTTTATTGCATTGTTCACAGCATTTTTATACCAGCCATCTTCAGGAGTTCTGTCAGTATAGTGGTTCCTATCACTTTCACCAACAGTCCATAGCCAATAATCATCCTTCAAAGCCACAATCCATTTCCTGCCCCATCAGGAATATTGGGTAAGGTATTTCTTAGCCCTCTCAGTTTATGGGTGTCCCAAAGGATGTGTCTGGCCTGCTCTTATCTTTTTAAAGCAGTCTCATCAATTTATCCCTCTGCTTCCACTTTAATCCTTTCTGATCTGCCTTCTTTCTCATTCTAAAACTCAATGTCTTACTTCTAAGATAGTTTATCCTCCTTTTAAAATCTTCCACTGCTTGATTCTCATATTTTACTAGTTTCTTTCTAATTCCTGGCCATGACTTGGTTACGAAATTAACCTTTAGTAACTGCTGACCTGCGTCTGCTGCTACCCCGGAGCCTGCAACCCCTTTTCCCAGATATTTATTCCTGCTTGTCTGACCATCTGTCTTTCTTCTGAAGTAAATAAACTTCCCATTATTGACATCATTGTCTGCTAACTTCCTTTTTTTTCACCGCTGGGCCCCATAAATTTATTACCCTTCTCCAACCAGAATGTTTATCTAAACAAACCATAAAAGCTGCTTGTTGTTCAGCAATTAACTTATTTCTAATTTTGTTCAAACCATGCTCCCTACAATTCCCAAATTCCAATTCCTAGTTTAAATACATACGACTAAAAATTTTCCAAATTAACTTTACTGAAAAGAAATCTATAGAAGCCAAGCAACCTACATTTTCCAACTTTCCCCTTTTAAGTTGCGATGATACAAAGCGTTGTCCATTACCTTACAGCTGTTTGTAACCTCCCCATTGCTTACCATTTCTTAAAGGAACACATACACCTACCCTTACAGCATGTGGCCTACAACAAATAAACTTTTTCAGATATATAAACTTCCTTATTCATACAAAACCGGTTTTTACACCCAAATCACATTAGTTCCATTCTTACTTGAATGAAATTATGCAATTTCCTACACAGATTAAAGTTTCAAAATTAACATATTTTGCACTAACTCCTCATGTACCTGACCAATCTGTATATGAGTTTCTTCTATAGATTGTGTGAAACAACTCAATATTTCTTTCATGTGCTGCTCCTTCCTTTTTAACTTTTTGTACTCAAAACATTTGGCACTGTGATTTTCCTCAGATTTTTCTTAGATACTCTGAATATTCTGTACAGTCCAGTGCCACCAGACTGAACTCCCCCTTATTGGTTCCTTTGGTTAATCAAAATAACAGAACTTAATCATAGTCTACCTATCTTTACCCCCGGGGCTTCCTTCTCCCCAAGATTGCCACATTCACCCCAATGGACTATCAGGCGGAATGTGTGGCTCTTCACCAGTGTGAGCCTTGTCCTGTTTCCCTCCGGACTCTTACTTTTCCTGTTTCGGTTATCTTTATCTTATTAGACTATTCCCGTCCGACAGACCCCTGGTCGCCCAGGCAATACTTAATAGTCAGTTTTCTTACCCGGGTCTTGTGCACAAGAATCGCTCGACTGTCCCTTGATTATTTATCTGACACTCCCTCTTGCTTCCTGAGTCTTTTGTCCGAATATCACTCGCTCAAACCGCTGATGGCAAGCAAGGAGATCAGAGACTGCTGAAATCAGCAGGGTGCACCTTCCCTTCCTTCTTTGCCTCCACCGAGCAGCCGGAGTGGCGATCGCGGACGAGCCCCCAGTTTGTGAGATATGCGATGTGCTCACAATCACTACTCAAAGACTAAATCGTGAAGCAAGAGATTCTTTATTTTCGAGTCTGCAGAGTCAGGTGTCTCTCCACGTTGAGACACACCGAAGGAAGAAGGAGTTGGAGAGTATGAAGGAAATAAAGAAAGGGAGAGAGGCAAAAGAGAGAGTAAGAAAGAAGAAAGAGAGAGGGATACCTGCCCTACTCGATTGGCCAACTCCTGCACCTATTTTCTATGTTTCTGTTTCCTATCCATGTACCTGTCCAAGTGTTGTGATAGTCCCAGCCTCAACTTCCTCCTCCGGCAGCTCGTTCCATACACCCACCACCCTCTGTGTGGAAATGTTGCCCCTCAGATTCCTATTCAATCTTCTCTCCCCCCTCTCATCGTAAACCCATGTCCTCTGGTCCTCGATTCCACTATTCTGGGCAAGAGACTGTGCGTCTACCTGATCCATTCTCTGGTGATTTTGTACACCTCAATAAGATCACCCATCACTCAGTCCTGCGCTCCAAGGAATAAACTCCCAGCCTGCCTCAACCTCTCCCTGCATCTCAGGCCCCTCGAGTCCCGGCAACATCCTCGTAAATCTTCCACATTTAGATTCTGGGCATTGTGTTACAGGAAAGATGTCGTCAAGCTGGAAAGGGCGTGGAGAAGATTTACGAGGATGTTGCCGGGATTCCAGGGGCCTGAGCTATAGGGAGGGAGAGGTTGAGGCAGGCTGGGACTCTATTGGAGCGCAGGAGGATGAGGGGCGATTTTGTAGAGGTGTACAAAATAACCAGAGGAATAGATCGGGTAAACGCACAGAGTCTCTTGCCCAGCATAGGGGAAGCGAGGACCAGAGGACATGGGTTTAAGGTGGTGGGGGGGGGGGGGGGGGGGAGCATTTAATAGGAACCTGAGGTGCAACTTAGGAGGGATATGGACCAAGCGCTGGCAGGATCTTATAGCAACAGATAAAATTATTGGACGGACTAGATGCAGGAAACATGTTCCTGATGTTGGGGGAGTCCAGAACTAGGATACACACACAGTTTAAGAATAAGGGGTCGGCCATTTAGGACTGAGGAGAAATGAGGATGAGGAGAAACTTTTCCACCCAGAGAGTTGTGAATCTGGGATTCTCTGCCACAGAAGGCAGTGGAGGCTGATTCACTGGATGTTTTCAAGAGAGAGTTAGATTTAGCTCTTAAGGCTAACGGAATCAAGGGATATGGGGAGAAGGCAGGAACAGGGAACTGATTGTGGGTGATCAACCATGATCACATTGAATGGGGCTGAATGGCCTGCTCCTGGACTATTGCCTATGTTTCCATCACCTTATGCGGCATTTCTTTCAATTTCTTCTCTTTTCCTCCAGCCGTGTCCATCTGCATTTGTGACTGCGGCCGTTTGTGAACTGTTGCTGTTACCCGGACTGTTCATCTGTTGATGTTGTCGTCTTCAAGGCCTGCCTGCCAGGCAGCGAACCGTAAGAATCCAGCACTTTGGTAGAAGCACTAAGTGCTATTCAGTGGGTGGAAAGACCACACAGTCTGAAGAAACCAGCTTAGATTTAGGTTGGATATGTGGTGTGGAAACGGGTCCTTCCACACCGAGCCCGCGCCGACCAGCGATCGCCTGTTCACACACTAGTTTAGTTTAGAGATACAGAGCAGAAACAGGCCCTTCCCCACCGAGTCCGTGCCGACCAGCGATCGCCTGTTCACACACTAGTTTAGTTTAGAGATACAGCGCAGAAACAGGCCCTTCACCGAATAGTGACGGGCCCGGATAGAGTGGATGTGGAGAGGATGTTTCCACCAGTGGGAGAGTTTAGGACCAGAGGTCACAGCCTCAGAATTACAGGGCATTCCTTTAGGAAGGAGATGAGGTGGAATTTCTTTCGCCAGAGGGTGGTGAATATGTGGGATTCATTGCCACAGACGGCAGTGGAGGCCACAAGTCAGTGGATATATTGAAGGCAGAGATAGATAGATTGTTGATTAGATCCAGAGACTTGGGGTCACGGCAGGAGGGGAGGAAGGGAGGCAGAGCCTCACCTGTCATACTCGCAATTAAAATAGCTGTTAAGAAAAGTAAAGAAAATTAATGATAAAATAAATATAAAGATTTTTCCACTGATCTGTGTTATAAATGTCATTTCTTTATGAATATAATCATTTTTGATCATAGTCAAAATCGGCAAATTTTCACAACTCCGCTGCAAATATACGGAGAGATGAGAGGTGAGGCAGCGACGAGCTGAGCCTCCCCTCTGATTGCGCAAACACTCAGAGTGCGGGCAATGACCCTGTGCCTGTTACTATCTCTATGTATGTCACCAAAGTAATGTTTGTAAACCTCTCCATTACATGTCCTTTCCTTCCATAGTCCAGGTAGCTTATTTCACATATAAATATTAAACTTAGGCTCGCTGGTCTCCTCATCAAACTGCAATGAGAAAGCAGCAGGGGAGGCAGCGATCACATCTGCCTCACAAGGGGGCGTGGCTTGAGCCCAGTGGAGGAAGACCGAGCGTCAATTCCGTAGGCTAATGTAATTGCCGCTGCCTCATTCTCCCTCCACGTTAGTGAGCTTTAGCAGTGGCGGCGCAGCAACTGGGTTCCACCGCTGGCAACACCGACTTTCCAGCCTCGTGTGGCGCTGACCGGCAGGTTGATTTGTTGTGGCCAATTCGGAGGCTCTGGGCCGCTGAGAGCTTCCACGCTGAGGGGACCCTCGCTGGAGTAATCTACTCTCGGCTCGGGACCCTGGCATCCACTCTCGCATCCGGCCCTCTCCCTCCCTTCTCTCCTTCCCTCCCTCCTTCCTCTCTCTCTCTTTTCCCTTCTCTCCTTTCCTCCCTCCCTTCTTTCTCTACTTTGCTCCCTCCCTTCTATCCTCGCTGGAATTTAGAAGAATGAGGGGGGATCTTATAGAGACTTACACAATTCTTAAGGGGTTGGACAGGCTAGATGCAGGAAGATTGTTCCCAATGTTGGGGAAGTCCAGGACAAGGGGTCACAGTTTAAGGATAAGGGGGAAGTCTTTTAGAAACATAGAAAATAGGTGCAGGAGTAAATTCCATAAATTCACAACTCTCTGGGTAAAAATGTTTTTTCTCGCATCAGTCTTAAATGACCTCCCCTTTATTCCAAGGCTGTGGCCCCTAGTTCTGGACTCACCCAACATTGGGAACATTTTTCCTGCATCTAGCTTGTCCACTCCTTTTATAATTTTAGATGTTCTATAAGATTCCCCCTCATCCTTCTAAACTCCAGTGAATACAAGCCTAGTCTTTTCAATCTTTCTCCTATGACAGTCCTGCCATCTCAGGGATCAATATCATGAACCTACGCTGCACTGCCTCAATCACAAGGATGTCCTTCCTCAAATTAGGAGACCAAAACTACACAATACTCCAGATGTTGTCTCACCAGAGCCCATTACAACTGTAGAAGAACCTCTTTACTCATGTACTGAAATCCTCTTGTTATTTAGGCCAACACTCCATTAGCTTTCTTGACGGCCAGCTGTACCTGCACGCCAACTTTCAGAGACTGGTGTACAAGGACACCCAGGTCTCGCTGCATTTCATGCCTTACCTAACCTAACCCCATTAAGATTTGCCCCCTTGTTTTTGCCACCAAAGTGGGAGTTATCTCATCGGGTGTTGAGGTTAGCTCCCCTGGGTGTGTGTCCTCTGGGTCTGAGGAGGTCCCCTCGTTAGAGGCCTACTGAGGGTGTTAGCACGCCAGATGATGGGGTTAGCTCCCCTGGTAGTGTGCCCCCTGAGACAGGGGATGAGCAAATTCAACCCGAAGGGGGAGGTTCAGGGGCTTTAGTGATCCAGTCTGTGCTCCGCATCAGAACCGATGGAGGAGCTGTGGGTGTGCTGCCTCGCCGGCTGAGTTGGCAGGGGAGAGTCCAAAAGCAAGTGGAGATTCTCTGGGGGGTTGTAAGTGGAGAGGCTATCCTTGGCAACAAGGATAGTGATCTTCCTGACTCTGAGAAGTGCCAGTTTGGGGACTTTTTGGAGTTCCTCAGGGGGAGTGTTCTTGAGTCTACGGGGAGTGTGAGGGTCTCAATCTAGTGTACCTGCACATTGACAGTAGCCACATTAAACTTTGACGGATGAAGAGTGAGTTTTCGTAGATTTCAGCTTTTATCAGTCCTTAGAGAGGGGAAATTTGCAGTGTGTTGTCTGCAGGAGACCGTTGTCAGTGACGAACCTACCTGGCGACTGGAGTGGGAAGGGGGGGTCTACATGATCCATCTCAGCTCGAATTCGAGCGGGGTGGCCTTCTGTTGGCCCCGAATTTTCTGCCAAATGTTTTAAAAGTGCAAGAAGTTGTGCCAGGACGTTTGCTCCATCTGGCCGTGAGCCTGGATGGCATGCCGTTGCATTTCATTAACATGTATGCCCCTAGCCCCGGCACGATGCAGGCCGGCCTACTTCAGGAGGTGACTGCTCTGTTGAGCACTATTGATAGGGGAGAGTGTGTCTTCTTTCGTGGGGACTTTAATTGCACACTTCAGGCGCGAGACCGTTCTGGTACTCAGTGTGCCCCTGCTGTAGCGAAGAAGCTGAGAGGGTTGATTGACTCCTTTGAGTTGGTGGATGCGTGGCGGAACCTCCACCCTGATTCTACTGCTTTTTCGCGGAGGTCTGAAGGTGGCGGTTACCGCATTGATCGAAAATATATTTCCTGAGCGTTTGTTTCCAGTGTTTCAGCGGCCTCAATGCGGCTGGTGCCGTGCTCGGTCCACTGCCTGGTGCGTGTGGATTTCAATCCAGCGCGTGCTCGGGCTGGGTCCGCGTACTGGCACTTTAACAACAGGCTGCTGGAGGATCGGTGTTTCCGGGAGTCATTCAGTTGGTTTTGGGTGAAGTGGAGGGAGAGGCAGAGGTGTTCCTCTTCCATTAGGCAGTGGTGGGATGTGGGGAAAGCTCAAATCCGTCTCTTATGTAAGGAATATACGTGGGGGTCGACCGGACGGCGGGACTCAGCGGTCGAGAGGCTTGAGAGGGAGCCACTGGACGCAGAAGCTCGCCTGGGTCGGGTTAGTGATGACTCCTGCGAATGGGGAGAGTTTCAGGGGAAGAAGGCCTTCAGGAAACTGCTGCTTGAGCGGTCCCAAGGCGCCTACGTGAGGTCGGGGGTCCAGATGCTGCATGATCTGGACCGAGCTTCGCCTTTCTTTTTCTCTCTGGAGAAAGGGCGGGGAGCTCGCAAACAGCTCGTGGAGCTGCTCACAGATGATGGCTCCTCTGTCACAGATCCGGAGAGGATCAGTGCTTTAGTTCGGTCCTTTTATGGGTCCCTGTTCTCTGCGGATGGATTCAGCGGGGAGGCTCAGCAGGATCTGTGGGAGGGTCTACCCACTGTAGATAGGGAGGTGGCCGATCTTCTTCATGGCCCCTTATCTTTGGAGGAGTTGACTCGTGCCCTGCGTCAGCTCAGGAGAGGCAAGTCCCCCGGGCTGGATGGGTTGACGGTAGACTTATTTGGAGCTTTCTGGGATATCGTGGGGAGTGACTACATGTTGGTTCTGGGGGAGAGCCTGGCGACCGGGGAGATGCCCCTCTCGTGGCGTAGGGCAGTTGTTGTCCTGCTGCCCAAGAAGGGCGAACTCCGCTTGTTGAAGAACTGGCGCCCGGTCTTTCTCCTATGTACAGAGTATAAAAGTTTTGCACGGGCAATGGCAAATCGCCTGGGCTCCGTGCTGTCTCAACTGACTCATCCTGGCCAGTCCTATACAGCCCTGGCCGCTCCATTCAGGATAACATCCACCTGGTAAGGGACCTGATTCATCTAGCCTTGATCAGGAGAAGGTTTTTGATAGGGTAGTGCATGAATACCTCTTTGGGAAGCTGCACGAGTTTGGATTTGGACCGCACTTTGTGGCCCGGGTCCGGCTTTTGTACGCTGCTGTGGAGTGCCTTGTGAAGGTTAATGGTGCATTGTTGGCTCCTTTTCATTTTGGGACGGGGGGTCCATCAGGGGTGCCTCATGTCGGGTAAGTTGTACTCTGTGTTGTCGTTCCTGTGTCTTCTTCGGAGGAGGTTGACAGGCCTGGCCCTACCTGGCCCGTGGGTGGCGGTGGTTGTTTCGGCGTATGCCGATGATATACTCCTTATGCTCACTGATCCTGGTGACCTGCGGAGGATGCGTGACTGCCAGGAGATTTTCTCGGCTGCATCTTCTGCCAGGATTAACTGGATCAAGTGCTCTGGACTTTTAGTGGGACAGTGGCAGGTAGACTTACTGCCAGAGGAGATGGTAATGTATGTGTGGAGTACCACGCACCTCCTCTATCTGGGGGTGTACCTGAGTCCCACTGAGGATGCTTGGCCGGCAAACTGGCATGAGTTGGAGATGAAAGTAATCGCCCGGCTGGGGCGCTGGTCAGGCTTGCTTGGAGTTCTTTCATTTTAGGGGAGGGTGTTGGCGTCTCTCCGTCTCAGGATCCTGCAGAGATACATGTACGTAGAGAACCCCCCCAGATGCCACTCTCTGGCCACATATTTTTTCCGTCGGGGCATTGCCTAAGGGGGGTCTCACGGCACCCGGTGGCGGGCATCAGTAGACCCGCCCTAAGGGTCTACCGGGATGTGCTAAGAGTGAGGAATTTATCTTCTCGTGCTAAGAGTGAGGAATTTGCCTGTCTTCTACCGGGATGTGTAAAGAGTGAGGAATTTGGCTGTTTTCAGCCAGTGTGCTCTTCCACGAGGAGAGGGGGATGTGGTGGCTGCGGGAGTGGCCAGTCCTCATCTTGTCATGGCGGCCGCCTAGAGTGGTTCTGACTGAGCTTTCACCCGCTCCGTCAGATCTGCTCATCGGGCCTAGTCTCCGGCATATTTGTCAGGCACCGGCTCCACACAATCTGAGCCGCCTTTCTGAGATGACCAGCATGCCATTTCGTGATGCGAAGAGACGCACACTGTACAGGATGCCCCTGCACATTCTGCACCTCCTTGCCTTCGTCTCCCGTCCCGACACACCATGGCAGACGGTGTTAACACCCGAAGGCGAGGGAGGTCCCCAGTGGGGGTCTTTCTATAAGGGAGTTGTTCCCATTTACATTGGGGACCTGGGTTGGAGACTGTTGTACAGAGCGGTGGCGTGTAACAAACTTTTGAGTCGGTTCACGGGCTCGTCCGCAGCGTGTAATTTCTGTGGCGAGCAAGAGACCGTGTTCCACGTGTATATGGAGTGTGAGAGGCTACTGCCCCTGTACCAATATCTGAAGGGGTTGTTCCTCAAGTTCTGGTTGCATTTTAGTCCCACGATTCTAGTGTTCGGACACAAGGAAGGGAGTGGGAAGAGCCGATCGGGGGATGGGGGGGTGGGACATCTCTGTCGGTTTGCTCCTGGGCCTGGCCAAGATGGCCATTCGCGGGTCCAGGCAGCAGGCAGTCGATGGTCAGGCTAGAGTCGGCTGCCTGCCCCTCTTCCGGGCCTATGTCCGTGCACGTGTGTCCCTGGAGAGGGAACACGCAGTGTCCACGGGGACTCTGGAGGCCTTCCGTGGGCGCTGGTCTCCGAGTGGGGTTGAAAGTATTGTAAACAATGAATGTACTGTTGTACTGTAATGATTATTTGTTATAGTGCAACTTCTGATTATGTTTTGATGAGCTGTATCATATGAAATAAGAGATTAGTATACAGACCTAAAGCATACGGCATTGGGGGTTCAGTATTGATGTGGATAGAGAACTGGCTGGCAAACAGAAAGCAAAGAGTAGGAGAAAACGGGTCCTTTTCACAATGGCAGGCAGTGACTAGTGGGGTACCGCAAGGCTCAGTGCTGGGACCCCAGCTATTTACAATATATATTAATGATCTGGATGAGGGAATTGAAGGCAATATCTCCAAGTTTGCGGATGACACTAAGCTGCGGGGCAGTGTTAGCTGTGAGGAGGATGCTAGGAGACTGCAAGGTGATTTGGATAGGTTGGGCGAGTGGGCAAATGCATGGCAGATGCAGTATAATATGGATAAATGTGAGGTTATCCACTTTGGTGGCAAAAACAGGAAAGCAGACTATTATCTAAATGGTGGCCGATTAGAAAAAGGGGAGATGCAGCGAGACCTGGATGTCATGGTACACCAGTCATTGAAAGTAGGCATGCAGGTGCAGCAGGCAGTGAAGAAAGCGAATGGTATGTTGGCATTCATAACAAAAGGATTCTGGTCTCCAATTGCTAAATATGGCAGGTGTGGGCGAACTTGGCCAAAAAT